>BQNB010133319.1:0-18486 GCA_026074375.1 Tanacetum coccineum
TTTCATCTTTTCTACTGGATCATGCCTATTAATTACAAATTTAATGATGGATTGATTTCATGGAGGATAATCGTTGCGCTTATGATGATTAAAACCCAAAAAGATTAGGGTTTTTTGATAATGTTTATTTTCTAGTTTCTTGTTGTTGAATTGGTGTTAGGGCTTTTACCTTTGTCTACTTGTTTTGACGTGATTTAAGAGTCTCTTAGAATGGTTTCATGATCTAGGAATGACAATGGAAATAATGGTGATTCAAATCGCCTGAGTGGGGTTTCAAGAGTTGAGTTTGCAACGTCGCGTGGTTTATGGTGAGCATGCCTGTGAATGGTAAGGTCTCTCACGACCCTATCATTGGTTTGGTTTATGACTAATGAAAAGGCCGTACCAAGAAGATTATCATATCAATTTTGTTTGGAGTGGGAAAAAGGTTTCTATGGGAATCATTTACCAGTTCATGATTCTTAAACTTAAACAGACCCCAGCGTTGGCCGTTGTTGGTGATATAGTCGTCTTCTTATGCTTTGATTAACCTACTATTAAATCGATAAACTTTGTGGTGATTCTTGGTGTGTCGGTTACGTCTAAGGAAGAGCTCATTGGTTTGGTTGAGAAAATTGAGTCTGGTGCCTTAGATGATGTAATTTCTGGGCAATTTCTGGGCTCACTACTGCTGATCGTGATGTCGCGCATGCTTTGGTACTGGATTTGGCAAGAGGTTTTAATTATGTGAATTTGGATAGTGACACTCCAAGTGAGGAACTAAACATGGATACACCTGGTGTAGATGAATCACCAATTGTTCAGTCTGTCTCTATTCAAGATAAGCCTAGAAGTGATAAAAACTTTCCTGAAGAAAATTCAAGTCCTCCTACAAGATCCAGTCATCATCATAAGAACCGACAACAGAACATAATTCACAAATCAAGTGATTAAGGCTTACTTTAAAAGTGTTGGCATCTCTCACCAAAAGTCATCAGTTAGAACTCCTCAGCAAAATAGAGTTGTTAAACAGAGAAACCAGACGTTAGTGAAAGTTGCTAGAATAATGCTGATATTTCCTTTTGCTTCATTATTCTTATGGACTGAAGTTATAGCTAATGTGTGTTACACTCAGCACCGTTCTCTAATTCATCGAAGATTTGACAAAACACCATACGAGCTTATTAACGGCAAAAAACTAGATATCTCCTTTCTATATGTATTTGGGGCTCTTTGTTATCCTAAGAATGATCGTAAGGATATTGGGATGCTTGGTGTAAAAGGTGATATAGGCTTTTTCATCGGTTACTCTGCTAATTCCCGTGTGTACAGAGTATACAACCGAAGGACAAAGAAGATCATGGAAATAATGAATGTAACATTTGATGAGCTTTCACCAATGGCTTTTGAACAACGCAGTTTAAAACTTGAGCTTTAAGGCATGACTTCTGGATGCATCAGTTCAGGACTTGATCTTACTTATGCCCTATCAACAATAAAATCTCAAAAACCAACTAAACATGAATTGGATCTCTTATTTGGAGTAATGTATGATGATTATATTGGTGGTCAACTGTTAGATGCTCTAAGAACTGGTCCTGCTACTCCAGCGAATCAGATTCTTTAAACTCCAAATCCATCTACAACAACTACAAACTCTGCACCGACATGAACAAATTCATCTTCACATGTGATGACATCAAATAACGTCTATTTTATAGCATCATTTATTCCATCTAAATTTCTTATTTTACATTATTTATGCATGAATTGGTACTTATTTGCTTATATTAGTTGATTGCAGCAAATATGGAGCAATTGGTGAAGAATTACTAAAAGGCGTGCATTTTTGAGCTTAAACGAAGAAATCCAGAAGCCACTGTTCTAACAACCTACACGCTATATCCATCAAGAAAGATACGGCGTATCTGTGCCTTCACTTCACAAGAAACCACGAAGACACAATTACTTATACGCCGTACCCAGAAGTTCCCATACGCCGTATTCAAAGATAAGCTAAAGGAATATTCTGGAATATTATAATCATTGTCCCCACTCCAAGAAACTCTAATACGCCATATTCACTTATCCAATACGGTGTCTAGACCAAATTTTAGAAGACTATAAATACAAAACCCTAAACACGAGTTTAAGGTGTGCTTAATCATATTTTTGAAACCATAACCACAAGAGACGATTTTCAGAAGCCAAGAAGAGCAGCAAAGGTCAAGCATCGTACTTCAATCCATAAGAGACACCTTGTAATTTTCCATACTCTAAATACGCGTTCGGTTTTTGGCATCATTCATTAATTTGGTTAGTTTACTTTAATTGTTCGTCTATGGCATTTGTATTCATTACAATGGTTATTGGATAACACCTTTAGGTGTTAGCCATGGTTATGACAATTTAATTTTTGTTTTATGTTTATATCAATTGTTCCTTACTTGTTGAGTGTTGAATTATGTTTATCAATTTATACTCATTTATGTGCTTAAGTATGCGAACAATCATTCAACTTGGTCTAGGAATACAAAATAGATAGTTAGCTAGATGTCGGGATAACTCTCCATATCTATAATCAATATATCTAGAAAAATAGGATCACAAATAGCGTGTTGTCATAGGAATCACAAATAGCATAGCAGTCTTTGCCTTGATTATCTAGAACAAAATAAGACTAGCAGATTGATCCCCCCCCCACTGGGATCAACAATTGACACGTTCTGATTTTTAATGGTGGTAAAAGAATTTTAGAACAAGGTGTACTACTAGTAAATACAGAGCCGTTAAGAAGAAAGAATTAGTACAAAAGTCTCTACGAGCTAGAACTTGATAAATCAACATTATAAGTTCCTAAGAATAGGACTTGTATAAATCAGCCGACCTTGAATGCTTTTCTATGCAGATAGTGGTTAAATTTTGGGTGACAGAATTTGCCGATTGGTCTAGGTTTTAGGAAGAAGTTCTGCCTAAATCTAAGAACGTCAATATCAACAATGAGATAAGACAATCATTGCACTTATGAACAAGACCTGCATTTAATTAGATTAATCATGGTTAGCAGTCACAGTTTTTCTTAAAACTAGGCCCCTCGACCGCTCTTCCTACTTTTTTTGTTTTGATTTGCTTGCGAGAGTGTGTTAGAGTAGAGAAAGTAGGTTAAGTTACCACCAAAACCCGTGCTAGTCTCTTAGACTAAAAACCCCCCTTCAACTGTTAGATTTAGGAGTAGGATTGACATAGATTTAACATAGATTAGAACTAATGTAAAATAACTAAAATACTGGTAGAACTAAGAATTAATGTTCTTGCTCTTAGTGATCGACACCTGTTAGCCTCAACTTATTGAGTAAACAAGAAATTCGTCCATCACATATATTAGGTCTCGGTCATTGATTTAAGTAACATTGTAATAGGCTAGAATCAGGAAACAGGCTCGTTAGTTAATCTAATATCGTATGTGTATCAAGCTAAAGCCCAAGTCAATCCCGAGCCCATCCCACTTAGTAAGCCTACACGTCCGAGTAGTATGTGTAGGTATAAATACACCTTTTCCACCATGGAAAAGGTGGTTGGTTCATTTATAACACTTTCATTTGCAAGTAAATCATCCACTCTCCTTTTTCTCTCTTACTTTCTCTTTCTTATTTCTCTCTCTACATTTCTTCATACTTATTTTCTCTTTTCTTATTCATTTCGTGTGAAACATATATGAAG
This sequence comes from Tanacetum coccineum, assembly GCA_026074375.1. Classification (NCBI taxonomy): domain Eukaryota; kingdom Viridiplantae; phylum Streptophyta; class Magnoliopsida; order Asterales; family Asteraceae; genus Tanacetum; species Tanacetum coccineum. Next base: position 3,700 of record BQNB010133319.1, read on the forward strand.
TGATATGAGTTCTAGGTTCCTACATGTGGTATCAAGAGCCTTGGGTAGATAGGTGATTAGTTTGTGGTTTGCTAGCTTATTTTTGAACCTTATTTTAAGCTTATTTGCTCACGGCTTATTATTGGCTTATGGTTCAAAGATTGCTAAGCTAGTACTTTCCTCTTTCTATCTCTCATAGCTTCTTTGATTAATAAGTTCAAGGTTTCAATAAGCTTTTTGTTAGTTTTTAGCTTATTTGGTTCGGCTTATTTATAAGTTCCTCAAAGCGGGTTGGCTTGTTCTTAGATTTACACTCGAAAAGCGTATACTTTCATAACTAGTGTTAACGTTTAATGGTTTTTTAGTGTAGTGAAATCGCTTATTTAGTTTGGTTTTAGCTTGTTCCATGGCCCTATTAGCTTATTTTACTAGTTCTAAAGTCTTAGTGGTGGTTTAGAAATGAAAGTACCATTTTTTGTCTTCTAGACAAATTAAGCAAACAAACAAAATACCTAGCACTAGTGGTGGTTTGCTATTGTGGTCCAATTTGTACTTCTTTTTAACTCATTAGGGCATCAGTTTCCTTTAAAGAGCAGCGGTTTGATTAAAATCCAAGGCGGTTTGAGTTTCTTATAGGCAACTATTTACTATCATTAGTAGGCAGCGGTTTATACAGGTGAAGCGGTTTTATTTTTTCCTTGGCCCATTAGAAATGAAACTCTGACCAATTTTGTCCTTGATAGTTGTTTGATAAAATTTTGGACAACGGTTTAATAGTTACAAAGGCCAGCGGTTTACCGAGTTCTATTTAAGAGGCAGTTTGTTATTTTCTCTGTCGCAACGGTTTGTCTCTTATGTGCCAGTGGTTTATAGATTTAAAGTTGACAGCGGTTTGACTAATTAAACACTGGCAGCGGTTTGTTGGTAAAACATTAAGCCATCGGTTAACTGAATAGCTAAAGCCAGCGGTTTGCTGAGTTTTTTATTCGCCAGCGGTTTGTTGTAAATACTGGCAGTGGTTTGTCCATAAGTTTGGAAGCTATTTGGACATTTTCGGTTCTCTGACCATTTTTGGTAAACCATTTTCGGTCCAATCATTTTTGGTTCTAGGCCATTTTCGGTGAACATTTTTTGGACTATTTGGACTTAGACTTTAAAAGACAATTAATTTTACCTTAATAAACCATCAACCTAAATCAACAACAAGGACCTATAAGACATTAGCTCTACAACAAACAAACCTTAATCACAAATCAATTTACATTTACGGTTTTCTATTGATTTTGTAAAATCCCATTAAAGTAACTTCTTTCTCGGTTTAAATCATAGACTTGTAAAATCCCATGGACGTTAATTGCATTCATTTTACCATAACTTCAATCATAACACATCTACTTAAGATCCAACAACTCATTTTCACTTCATAATTCTATAATCATTCATCATGACTACTCCAATTACAACTTCCACAACCAACAGTCAAATGCATAACAACATCATGGCAGCTGGTGTAACACCCCCATCCAACAGACATTAGATTGCGCAGCGGAAATAGCAATTTTGGATGTTACTAAATAGCACCATTCACCAAGACAATAGAAAACGACCCAAAATATACGTTTAACAAACATGTGTTCCATTATCAATCAGAGTTAAAACGCGTTTAGGTCCCCACAGAATTGCAACCACAACCATTACAACATTTGAAAAACTATTGTTTCAAAATAAAGACATTTTTTTAGAACAACATAAGACATTATTTTTGAAAGACAAGGAACACACAAGTAGTCTTTCATCAAATCTATCACACGTACGGCACCTCCACGGCATCGTTGCCTTCATCCTTGGTTACCTGGGATAAAACATGTTTAAAATGTCAACAACAAAGTTGAGTGAAATTCATAGAGTTTAAAATAATCAATGAGTAATAATCTTTGAACACATAATTAGTTCTCGGGAAAACAAAGCAACGAATGCAATGTATATCAACTTCTTTTCTTTCGCGCAATAAGCTCATGACACCGAACGTTAACAATACATATGTCATTTCATATGTTAGTGTGCCCCAAACAAGGTATTATTGTCATATACCTACTACTTCTAAATACAAAATATCCGTTTGACAGGGTATAACACCCCGTGTTTTAGGTCATTGTACGACGTCAATTAATTAACTATTTATTTTTAGTGTTGTACGCATTTGTTTTTTAATTTCAAGTATTAAGTTAAATCGCATAAACTAAAAATGATCATTCAACGTAAACGGGCATCAAACAATTAAATGTTTACGTCAAGCAAGTGTTAGATAATTATCAAGAGGATAATTATTAAACTTTGCACAAGTTATTTTTATCGGTTACGTAAACCATTTACGTTTTACGATAAATTCATTTAGGTATTCCCGGAACCACCAAAATTAATCTACGCTTCAACGAATACCTATGATTATTACTAATACTCAAAGTTTTATAAAAATTTACCTACATACATCACATGAGCTAAATTTACCAAGGAATAAACAAACCAATACATACACTTTACAAAATTTTACACTTTATACAAAGTTACCAACTTGAAAATTTAGAAGTAATACTTTCACTTGGCAAAGTAATTAGCTAGTAAACACCTTCCTTATTCCATGAGGATCACCTCCTCATTAGGGAACAAGGGAACTAAGTTATTAAGACTTGGTTCATGACTAGTGGCTTGACAACTAGTCACCCTTGTTTTCTTCTTTTTGTTCCAACGACCAACCCCCCCCTGGAAAGTCTTGGTCTTTGTTTTACCACCTTTGACCACTTGGATGTATATATATCATATGCATTACCAAGATATAACATACACACTCTTATAACACTTATAAAAATCAACTCATACTTCCTTTGTCTCTTACAAACCCACGGCTCGCAACCCAACTACACAAACAATTCACACAATTTATTTTACCACTTATACAAGTGTTACTACATTATATCTAAGACCTACCAAAAAGGATTGAAGGCTTGGTTAAGCCTTTACAAGTGTTAAGCAAGAATAATTCAAGATTAGGGTTTCACTTGAAATTAGGGTTTTCAAGAGTTGAAAGCTTTGGTTTAATATCTAAACAACGGTTTAGATATTGTGGTTCATCATATTACATCATACTAAGGTTAACTAAAACCCTTTAAGTCTTTACTTGCATGATTTTATAGATATATAATGCTTATATAGTTAATCACCATTTACATGTGATCTGATAAACTTTTTAACATGTTATATGGATATTAACATCATGTTATAATGGAGGTATACACATTATATGAGTTTGGTTTATGTATAAAAAGTATATATAAACAACTTACCTAAAAAGTATATTTAATAAGGTTCATGAATAAATAAGTATGTACACATTTGGATCTTGTGATTCTTGGACAATATATGGACTAATCATGGATTAGAGACCCTAATGATATAATACATGTAATAATTAAGGTTGTAATGAACTTGTAACAAAGTAGTAAAACTAAAAAGTTATATAAACAACTTTTAAACACATTTTGAGAAAATACCAAAAAGGGGCTGTTTAAATTCAATTTTTAAGACATACATTTTATGTTTGTATTAAATACTACATGTCATAAGGATCGTGGGCATATAAAGAACTTGAAAACCGATTTATAACGAAGGAGATACGACGATTTTAAGTTTACGATAATAAATACTTTTATAAAACTATTTTATAAAAGTTACTGTTCACATCAGTGTTTATCATTTTTAAAACATCATAAATAAATAGATATTTCAATTACAAAAACATGCTCGAAAGAATCACTAAAAACGGAGTTAAAACAAATAAGATATGACATTTGCGAGATTTACAATAACTAAATTTATAAAAAAAATTATAACTGTCATGAACAGTAAAAATTACTGTTCATCAGAGGACCCAAATTATGAAAATGTAATATTTTGATAACTCGTCTTAATACGAAAGTGTGGAAGTAAGAAACGTAAGAAAAGAATTAAAAACGGGAAAGTTACGTCGTTTTTACTAAAGATATATTTATAAACGTTTTACTTTACAAATATGATTTTCACTAAGATAATTAGATGGTGATGTAGCTATATAGGATTATATATGGGAGTTGTTAATCAAAGTACTTAGTACTCATTCAACCTAAAATTAATTAGGTTGCGTTCGGGCGTATTCGTGACGCGTTTTCATTTGTGATATACATTATCGGATTAACTCACTCGAGGTGAGTTTATAGCCCCCTGTTTTACTTGTTTTACATATACTTTTGGGGTGAGAACATGCTTGTTTATAAATTCATTTACATGATGGGTTTAAATTCATTACATGAGCATTTACAACTCGTTACAAAATTGATTCACATACTCATTTACATATCTCACGATGAGATACAATACTTGGTTTAATTTTTGGACGTAAACACATACTTGACTTTCACTCAAATCATTATGGATTAGCTTAAGCGGGATGAACTGTTAATTACCTGGAGGGTAAAGCGCGAGTGTTATAAAATAGATCTATTCCGGCATGACAGCCTCGTTCGGGTGATTAGCTATCACTAGTTTGAGATCGAACTAACGAACGTTATAGCATGTCGGAACATGACTTGGAATGATGTCTACAGGGCCAACAACTACTTACGAAATTACGGTGCCTTGAATAAAGTGGCATACTTATATAAGTCTGAGCCTCAGTTTCATGAAGTTAGAGTAATCGTAATCATTGTTTTATACACACATGAACTTTTACGTTGCCTTGAATAAAGTGGCAATACATACAAGGAACAATTCTCTATTTATATCATGAACTTTTACGTTGCCTTGAATAAAGTGGCAATACATACTTGAAACATTTTGGGATATTGTGCTCATTACAATTATCATACATCGAACAATGGGAGGTCCATTCATACATACGTTTTGGTGACTATTTGGGGATTTAAATGGTCATGCATACTTTACAACTCTTTGAATTCCAACATTCATACATACATTTTGGTGAACATACAAAGATTGGAACGGTCATGCATACTTTAGAACTCTTTGATTTATAACATTAATTCATACATTCTAGTAAACATTTAAGGATTGAAATTGTCATACATACTTCACAAAACTTTGGTTCAATGTTTATACTTACAAAAACCTATGAACTCACCAACTTTAATGTTGACACTTTTAAGCATGTTTTTCTCATGTGATATAGATACATGGCTTACTTGAAGTACATTGAAGTCTAAACCTTACAAGATTTCTTTTCAAACGACTCAGTTAGAGGTCGTTCTCTCATGACTTGTGCAATGGTATTATGAAGTAACGCTCCCAGAAACATATTCCGCTGCGACCCAATTTTAGGGGTGTTACAGATTGGTATCAGAGCCAAAGTTATAGAGAACTAGGTTGCATATTTGACCTAAACTATAACCGTTTTCACAAACATTGCATACATCAAACATTTTCAAGTACATAGATTCTCTATGGGATAGACGAGTACTAGAACCTTGTCGAGGAATGATGGGTTGCACCATAGCCTCAGGACATACATGATATACATGCAATATGATAATTATGTGAAGTTAGATGAACGTAAAAGGTTTGAGTTTTGTCCATCTTCGAGTAAATTTATTAATTAGGTCGAGATGTGTAACAATCCATGACTGAATCTTAAGACAGTTCTTGTTTGATGAGTTGCGAAATTAAGCCATGACAAGTTGTTACACTACTCGAGGTGCTTGATAAATTCCCTCAAGAATGGTTAGGACTCGTGAGGCAGGAGTAAACCCTTAGAGGCATTATGTGACATAATTATGCGTAATTATAGTGATAAAACCACTATAAGAATACTTGTCTGATAGGTGCAGACACACTACTTCCTTACATGCTTACATGATATATATACGTGTTCACATTATACTAAATATATACTATACAAGTCTTATATATTATGTTTATATAAGTTACCTTATCATTAAACTTTGAGTTTAAGCACCCGTCCTATACTAATAAAGCATGACTTTAAATCTCGTAACATTTCATCTTTGAAGCACGACTCTTAAAACTAGACTAATTTTATTACTCCTCGGATTTTGAAGATAATGGCTCCAAAGAAAACCACCACTATTTCTCTGACTAATGAGCAACTTAAGAGACTAATCGACCAGGGCGTTGCTAACGCATTAGCTGAAATGGAAGCTAACCGAAGCAGGAATGGCAATGATAGCCACGATTCGGGGACTGGTGTAAGAAGGACAGTGCAAGTTGCACGTGAATGCACCTACCCGGATTTTCTTAAATGTAAACCCTTAAATTTTAAAGGCACTAAAGGAGTTGTCAGACTTACTCAGTGGTTCAAAAAGATGGAGTCTGTTTTTAGTATAAGCAACTGTACAGTGGCATGTCAAGTCAAGTTTGCTACGTGTACTTTACAAGGAAATTCTCTTACGTGGTGGAACTCCCATGTTAAGACTGTCACTCCTGAAGCTACTCATACAATTCCATGGAGAACATTGAAAAAGATGATGATAGATAAGTACTGTCCAAAGGGTGAAATTAAGAAACTAGAGTTTGAAATGTGGAATCTGAAGGTGAAGGGTACCGATGTGGTAACCTATAACCAACATTTTGAAGAACTAGCACTGATGTGCGATCGGTTGTTTCCTGAAGAGTTAGATAAGATCGAGAAGTATGTCGGTGGCTTGCCCGACATGATCTATGGCAGTGTGATGGCATCTAAACCTAAAACCATGCAAGATGCAATTGAATTTGCAACCTAGCTTATGGACAAAAAGTTCAACACCTTTGCTGAATGACAACCTGAGAAAAAGAGGAAACTTGATGACAACAGCCAAGCTCAACAACAACTTCCCAAGAGGCAGAATGTGGCTCAAGCTTACATTGTTGGGTCTGGTGAAAGGAAGGAGTATGCTGGGACTCTACCATTATGCAACAAGTGCAAATTTCACCACAATGGCCCGTGCACTGTAAAATGCGCAAACTGTAACAGGGTCAATGATTTGACCCTAGACTGTTGGAGTTTTGCTGCTACTAACAATCAAAGAACCCTCGCTTGCTATGGATGTGGGAGTCAAGGGCACTACAAGAGTGATTTCCCAGAATTAAAGAACCGAAACCATGGAAACCAAGCTGAAGGTACGGAAGCACGTGGAATGGTGTATGCCTTAGGAGGAGGAGAAACCGATCAATACCCTAACAACATTGAAGATGAGATCGAAGCTTAAAAGAGAAAGTTGTCTCGCTTTGCCTAGTGAACCCTTAGTTGGAACTATCTTGGACTTTATCTCCTTAGGGGTTCTCGTTGTATCTCTCTTAAATTCCGGTTGTACTGAATGATTTCAAGTATCTATCAAATTAGCATATTATGAAAACGTCAATTCTACTTTAAATCTCTATAAATTTTTATACAAATCACTCCCACGATTATTAGGAAATTATAACACAATTTTGACGAAAATGAGCATCGCATCGTTAGCCCTCAATTATGCATAGCCTGATCACCTATGTGTAATTCAGGAAGGACCATGCCATGCTGAGAGTAGTCACCCTAAAACTTGTCGTCAAGAAACAATTTTCTATTTATATCAAAGTTGTATGCACATTCATAGAACGTATTTATCACAAGGAACCAAACTAATAATCATAATAACTACAGGTCAATACATATGCTATCAGAAACACTTAGTTGTTGTTGTATGGTATTGAAGATAGTCATCATGGACCTAGTTATGCAATGCACAACCCTCCACAGCCACTCATGGTCGGAAAGACTCTTGTTTTAAAAATCACCAGAGATACACGCATTTCTATCGACTTTCTCACTCCGAGTCAGTTGATTTTGAAAAGGTGGAAATCAGCTACTGCCTCTGATCACAAAAAATAAATGTGCACTCTTGATCTAGAGCCAATAAAGAGGTCATCTATAAATCTCTATAGGACACTATCCCAAAATACTTGACTTTCATACACTGTGAAATCAAGTAACCCCCCGCTTATTAGGGAGTCAATTCACGCTCTTTTAGCAACTTGGATCTTGCCAGAAATTCAGACGTGATACTATCATGCACCCCCTCCCCCTTCCATCCACCCCTCCCGTGACGATGGAAATACACTTCTTGTGCGCCCAACATACAAACAAGCTCTTGGTAGGTGACTTGGGATATTATATGGATCATTACTTGTGACTACTGGATATCGATTTGGGTTAGATTATGAATTGTCGCGTTGATGAATTGTTGAAATGTTTAAAACTCTGGATGTGTCACAAAACCATTTTAGCAAGTGACACGTCAATTGATTTTCAAATCAATTTTCTTAACTCAATCGTGAAGAAAGGAACTTCTGATTCACTCATATCGTGTTGTCTGCTTTGAGACGCTCCGGTATTGAGAACGGCTAGTGCAGCTGCCAAACTGTAAAACCCCCAAAAATATGGGTCGCAGTGGAATATGTTTCCGGGAGCGGTTACTTCATAATACCAAATTGCCACAAGACTTGAGAGAAGGACCTATAAACGGGTCATTTGAAAAGTATTCTGTATTGATTAGGACTCCTAATGAACATCACATTAGCGCATCATAATTCACACTCGAGAAAATACATGCTTAAAAAGTGGTCAACATAAAGTTCGTGTTAGTTAATAGGTTTTTGTAAGTATAAACGCTGAACCAAAGTTTTGTGAAGTTGTATGACAGTTTTAATCTAAAATGTTCACCATAATGTATGCTATGTATGTTGGAAATCAAAGCAGTTGTAAAGTTGGTATTGAATGTTCCATTTTCGGTATACAATATTCAAAACTGTATGTATTGCAGGTCTATATAATATCCAAAATCAGTAGTATTGCATGGTTTTACAAATATTCAGAGAAACAATATGTATTGCATGGTTACAATATTCAAAACAGGAGTATTGCTATGCGTATACATATTCAAAATACTATGTATTGCCACTTTAATTCATGGCAACGGTAAATGTTCATTGTCTGTATAAGGAATGATTACGATTTATCTCTAAGTTCATGAAACTACGACGTAGGACTTATAAGTATGACCTCTCTTTATTCAGGGCCCGAGCTAAAAGTTCATGAGTAATTAGTTGTTGGCCCACTATAGACACCAAATCCAGTTGGCTGATCGGATATGGAATAACGTTTGTTTATAGTTCGATCTCGAATTGAACTAGTGAGAGCTAAGCACTCCCAATGGGGGTTTTCAATAACTAATAGATCTATTTCTATAACATTTGTGCTGTTAATCCAAGATAATTAACAGTTCAGGCCAAACCAAGCTAATCCCGTAATCATTTGAGTGAAAGTCTTAGTACTTGTTTTACGTTCAAAAAATTTTATCCCAGTATTGTATTTCATCGTGAAGATGTGTAAATGAGTATGATATATCATATTTTGTAACGGAGTGGTAAAATGATCATTAACGAGTTTTGAATCAAACCATGTCAAATGAATTTGTAAACATGCCATTTTTCTCACCCAAAAATATATGTAAAACCAGATTAAAACATGGCTATAAAATGCACCTCGAGTGAATGATTATCAAAGTATAACAGAAAATGCGTCGCGTAAACGCCCGAATGCCTAAACTCCTAATTAATTATTGAGGTGTTGATGAGTACTAAGACTTTGAGTTAACTAACAACATAATTATACATTCTATATAGCTAATCACACATTCCTAATCATTTTGCAAATCATATTTATAAAGTTAAAAACGTTTTATAAACTAATCCCGTTAGTAAAATGGCAAACTTTTTATCGTTTCAAATCCATTTCTTAGTTTCTATGTCCATGTTTCGTTATTAGGATATATATATATTATTAATTTTCATATTTTAAGTCCTCTGATGAACAGTACTTTTTACTGTTCATGGACTTTTATATAGTTATTTTTATAAAATTAATCTCGTTAAACCCGTAAATGTCGTATTTTATTCGTTTTAGCTCCGATTTTAGTGATTCTTTCGAGCACGTATTGTAATTAAAATAGTTATATCTATTTAATGGATGTTTTCAAATAAATAGGTTCTAGATTAGTGACAGTAACTTTTATAAAAGTATTTATTGTCGTAAACTTGCGTAATTCATAACTCCTTCGTTATTAATCAAAAAATTATAATTCTTATTGTTTTAGAATCCTAAAATTATGTACTATTGAATGATGGAAAGTGGAAAGTCGAAAGAGGGAAGGAGGAGGAGGAGATAGGAATAATGAGGAGAAAAATAAGGAGGTAAAGGAAAAAAAGGAAGGGAAGGTGGAAGAAGTGAGAAGAGGGGAGGTGATAAGGGAAAAATAACAAATCTTATATATCAGAAGTAGTTTGTAACTTGTTTTTATAAAATTTCTTTTATGAATGCGTTTAATTAACGTATAACTTGAAATTAGCGTATCTCCTTCGTTATCAAAGTGGTTTTTTTTGAGTTTCTTACCTTTTTGGAATCCTCATGACATGTATTTATTTAACAAAAATATAAAATAAATACATTTATTTTTGAATTGAAACAGAAAGTTTTCAAGTTTTTATTAAAATGTGCTTAAAATGAGTTTTTGTAACTTTTAAGCTTAACCACCTTGTTACAAGTCCATTACAACATTTATTATCACGTGTCTTACATCCTTAGGGTCCCTAGTCCATGATTTTGTACATATATTGTCCAATAATCACAAGATCCAAATGTGTACATACTTATTTATTCATGAACTTTCATAAGTATACTTTTTAGTTAACTTGTTTACATATACTTTTTATACATAATCCAAACTTGTATATTATTTATACTTCCTTTATAACATGATCTACATTATTCATATAATCTGTATGACAATAGTTTACACAAAACATGATTCTAGTAAAAAATACTTATTTTTACATGTTAAAAACATTTCCTAAATGCGTGATTAACTTATATCGCACATGTACTCCGCATTATATACAACATTAAAAATTATGAAAGTAAATAGATTAAGGTTTTTAGATAACCTTATATGAGTGGTGTGGGGTGTATGAACGACAAGATCTTAAACCCTTTTTTAGCAACCTCAAACCCTAGGCTTGCAAGTACTTTGGATAACCCTAAATTCACACCAAAACCCTAATCTTTTTTCCGTGTATCTTGCTTGTTTATACACTTGATAAACCCAAAACCATTCCTTCTAAACACCTTAGGTTATCTTAGATATGATGTAGGAACACTTGTAAATGTGGTAAAATAAATTTGTATGGATGGTTTATGTTGTTGAAGTTGAGCCGTGGCCTAAGGGAGGCGAGAGACAAGAGAGATTTTGTAAACTTTTCACCTAAGAAAGGAAAGTTTTGTAAGTGTGTGTTATCTCTTAGTTCTTGACACTCTTATATATACTATAAGAACTTAGTTGAAATCAATACTAGGTGCATTCCTTAGAAGACCCAAGGGGACTTTGGTAGGACATAGGGAGGGATATTAAGGAAAAGAAAAGTGGTCAAAAAAATTAATAGTCCATGAACTAGCCTAATGAGTTCTAGGTTGTGTACAAGTATTAGTTGGTTCAATTGTGTGCTCTATGTCCCCTAGAGAGCACATAAGCCATGAAGTTTTGGGGGGGACGGGATGAGTAAAAATATCATTTGATCTTTTTATTGCTGAAATACTTGCATTATTGAAGCTTCAAGTTATTTATATTAAGTGTAGATTATAATTGTAAAGTGTAGGTTTGTTGTTTATTTTATGTACCATATGACCAACTATGTAAACATGGGTGAAGTTTAATAAAACTTTGAGCATTGGAAATAATAATGAGTATTTGTTGAAGCGTAGATAAATTTTGGTGGTTATCGTATTGGGTATGTTGGGTGGGTATCCGCTTCTGGTCAGGCTTGGCCTGGTGGCTGGTTTAGCCTGTATTCCTCCATGTGGTAAGTTGGATAAGGATTGTTTAAATGTATTTTATCGCGAAACGTAAATGCTTTATGTAATCAATAAAAATAAAATGTATAAAGTTGATTATTACTTTTGTAAAAATAATATATTGCTTTCTTGACGTAAACTTTAATTTGTTTGATGCCTGTTTACGTTGAATGTTGATTTTTAGTTTACGCGATTTAGCTAAACGTTGAAAATTTAAAGTGAACGCGTAAAAGTTTAAAGTAAATAATTGGATATTCATTGATGTAAAAAGGTGTGAAAATGTGAGTTGTTACAGTCTCCCCTTGTTAAAGGAATTGCGTCCCGCAATTCAGTTCGACTTGCCTTCGGAATAGTGTTGATGAAGAGGTGTAAACCTATCGTCCTAATCTTCTAATGTTGTGCTAAGTAACTTTCGCTACTAGCAGCCACATTAGTATGCGTCCTAATTTCTTGATGATGGGTTGGCTTGCCCCGGGCTGGATTGTCCTAGGATGACTACGATGCATCTTTTGACTATTTTGGCTTAAGGACTTTGTACGTTAAAGGCTGTCGGTGTCAGACTTCTATAGTGTGGTGGCGTAAAAGTTTACTTTATGATTATTTGTTTGGTTCCTCGTGATAAATCACGTTTTTAGAATTACACACACAAAAGCTTTGATATAAATTTAGAAAATTGTTTTCCTTGACAAGAAGTTTTTAGGGTGACTACTCTCAGCATGACATGGTCCTTCCAGAATTATACATAGTTGATCAGGCTATGTATATTTGAGGACTAACGATGCAATGCTCACTTTCGTCAAAATAGTGTTATAATCTGACTTGCATAATAGAGAGTTAAAGTAAAGTTGACGAAATTTTTACGATACATTAATTGATAGATAATTTGAAATCATACGCACATGTAATGAAATTCAATGGAAAGTACGGTTGCGAAGTCCTATAGGAAATAGAGTATTAAGAAGGAAAGTTATCACTTATGTTTCACTAGGCAAGACGGGTTACAAGATGTCGTAGATGTTTCAACAATATGAAGCGGGTGTTCAAACTCGGGGTTGAATGATAAAGGTAACTTGTGGGGTTGCGGATCGTGACATGTTTCGATGTTATGTAATACGGTATTACATAAAATCGTAAAAAGAATTAAAGACCATCGTGTCATTCACACATATGTCTTGAGAATGTTCTTAAGTATTTATATAAATAATCTTATATAAATAAATGTAAAATATACGTAAGGGAATGTAAGTATATATACAATTTCCATATATATCTATATGTCATGTAAGCACGTATTGTGAGCAAATAAGCAAGTAGTGTGTCTGCACATATAAGACAAGTATTCATATAGTGGTTTTTATCACTATAATTTATGCATAATTGTTTCACATAATGCCTCTAAGGGGTGATCATGCTCTCACGAGTCCTAACCATCCTGAGGGAATTTTTCAAGCACCGAGTTTGCCCCTGTAACAACTTGTCATGACTCAATTTCTCAATTCATCAAACAAGAACTGTCTTGAGATTAAGTCATGAATTGTTACACATTTTGACCTAATTAATAAATTAACTCGGTGATGGACAATACTCGAACTTTTACGTTCATCTAACTTCTCATAGTTATCATATTGCATGTATATCATGTATGGTCCTGAGGCTATAGTGCAACCCACTCATACATCGGACATGGTTCTAGTGTTCGTCTATCCATAGAAATTCTATGCTACTTTAAAAATGTTTGATGTATGCAATGTTTGTGAAAACGGTTATAGTTTAGGTTAAATATGCAACCTAGTTCTCTATAACCTTGGCTCTGAATACCAATCTGTAACACCTCCAAAAATATAGGTCGTAGCGGAAAATGTTTCCTAGAGCGTTACTTCATAATACCATTGCACAAGACATGAGAGAACGACCTCTAAACGTGTCATTTGAAAAGTATTCTTGTATTTATTAGACTCCAATGCACATCACATAAGCCAAGCATCTAATTCACATGAGAAAAACATGCTTAAAAGTGCCAACATTAAAGTTGGTGAGTTCATAGGTTTTTGTAAGTATAAACATTGAACCAAAGTTTTGTGAAGTATGTATGACAGTTTCAATCCTTAAATGTTCACTAGAATGTATGAATGAATGTTATAAATCAAAGAGTTGTAAAGTATGCATGACCGTTCCAATCTTTGTATGTTCACCAAAATGTATGTATGAATGTTGGAATTCAAAGAGTTGTAAAGTATGCATGACCATTTAAATCCCCAAATAGTCACAAAAACGTATGTATGAATGGACCTCCCATTGTTCGATGTATGATAATTGTAATGAGCACAATATCCCAAAATGTTTCAAGTATGTATTGCCACTTTATTCAAGCCAACGTAAAAGTTCATGATATAAATAGAGAATTGTTCCTTGTATGTATTGCCGCTTTATTCAAGGCAACGTAAAAGTTCATGTGTGTATAAAACAATGATTACGATTACTCTAACTTCATGAAACTGAGGCTCAGACTTATATAAGTATGCCACTTTATTCAAGGCACCTTAAGGTTCATGTTCATCTGTATATCTTGTTTTGCTCTTACAATGCTATAATGTTCGTTAGTTCGATCTCGAACTAGTGATAGCTAATCACCCGAACGAGGCTGTCATGCCGGAATAGATCTATTTTATAACACTCGCGCTTTACCCTCCAGGTAATTAACAGTTCATCCCGCTTAAGCTAATCCATAATGATTTGAGTGAAAGTCAAGTATGTGTTTACGTCCAAAAATTAAACCAAGTATTGTATCTCATCATGAGATATGTAAATGAGTATGTGAATCAATTTTGTAACGAGTTGTAAATGCTCATGTAATGAATTTAAACCCATCATGTAAATGAATTTAT
>BQNB010133322.1:0-14589 GCA_026074375.1 Tanacetum coccineum
TGTATCACGTCTTTTATCAAAAAGATAGAAAACCTTAATGAAGTAAGGGTAAAGGACCTGAGAAGTGATAATGAAACTGAGTTCAGAAATCACAAGCTGGAAGAATTCTGTGATGAAAAGGGTATTTCGAAGAATTTCTCATCTCCTTGTACCTCTAAACAAAATGGTGTAGCTAAAAGAAGAAACAGAACCCTGATAGAAGTAGCCAGGACTATGTTAAATAGTGCAAAACTCCCTAAACAATTTTATTGAGAGGCTTTCAACATTGCTTGCTACACTCAAAACAAATCCATCATAGTGAAAAGGCATGGGAAGACAGCCTATAATGTGTTCAGAGGAAGATCTCCTGATACCAGCCACTTCCATGTGTTTGGGTGTCCTGTGCATATTCACAATCACAGGGACAACTTGGGAAAGTTTGATGAAAATTCTGATGATGGATTTTTCCTTGGTTACTCTCTAGTGGCCAAAGCATTTAGGGTATTCAACATCAGAAGACAAAAAATGGAAGAAACAGTACATGTCACATTCAGTGAAGATGATGAAGCAATTTCTCAATCTAACACAGAAGGGGATGCAATCAACTTCAATGAAAATAGATCCTTCCCCGATGATGAATTCTTTGAACCCAGGAGTAAAGTTGCTCAATTCCCTCGCAATATTGAGTACTTTCCCTATATACCTGCATATGAAAACATCACTCCTACTGATTCACCTATTCTTTAGGATTCTGTCTCTCCTGAAGAACCCCCTAAGTTCACTAGTGCTGATGATCACCCAGCTCTCAATGAACTTGATCTTTTTGAATCAGATGATATTCTTGAACCTGTTGAAATTCAAAACACTATCATAAATGAACCAATCAGTGATGTTCAACCCTCTCTAACCATTTTACCCTCAGCTGAAGGTATCCTTCAACCTCTTGTACCTCAAGACAAATGGTCAAGAGAAAAGCACATAGAACTAGTTAACATCATATGTGAACCTCTGGCTGGTATTACAACCAGAAGTAGGGTCAGAGACTTAGAAGCTGCATCAGCTCATGAATGTCTCTATGTTAATTTTCTCTCTGAAATGGAACCCAAGAAGCTAATTTAAGCTCTGAAATAAGAAGGATAGATTATTGCAATGCAAGAAGAGCTAAATCAATTTGAAAGGAACAAGGTCTGGACCTTGGTCCCTAAACCTCATGGTAAAACCATAATTGGGACTAAATGGATCTGGAAAAACAAGATGGATGAAAATGGGGTTGTTATAAAGAACAAGGCAAGGCTGGTTGCCTAGGGTTATAATCAGCAAGAAGGGATTGATTATGAAGAAACTTTTGCACCTGTTGCAAGACTAGAAGCCATCGGGATTTTTCTTGCCTATGCATCATACATGAGTTTTATGGTGTATCAGATGGATGTGAAAAGCACATTTTAGAATGGGAAAATCTCAGAGGAGGTGTATGTCCAACAACCTCATGGGTTTGAAAGCAGTGAATTTCCTAATTATGTTTGTAAGTTGGATAAAGCTCTTTATGAGCTGAAGCAACCCCCAAAGCATGGTATGAAACTCTTTCAAAATTCCTTATTCAGCACAAGTTTATTAGAGATACCATTGACAACACTCTTTTTACTTATAAAACTAAGAGGGATGTCATAATTGTACAGATATATGTGGATGATATCATTTTGGGTCAACCAGTGTAACACTTAGTAAACAATTTGCCAAGTTGGTGACCAAAAAATATGAAATGAGTATGATGGGTGAATTAACTTATTTTTTGGGTTTTCAAATTAAACAAGATTTCAAAGGAATCTCTATTTATCAAGAAAAATATGTTAAAGATTTACTCAAAAAGTATGATCTAGCTGATAGTGCCTTAGTGAAATGCCTTATGCTTCCCCCAAACAATTTGGGCCCTGATGAGTCAGGGGTCTCTGTTAATGAGACATTGTTCAGAGGCATGATAGGATCACTGATGTATCTTACAGCTAGCAGACCTGATATCCAATTCTCCACATTTCTCTGTGCTAGGTACCAAGCTAACCCCAAGGAATCCTACCTTGTCGCTGTAAAAAGAATTTTTAGGTATCTTAAAGGAACTCCAAATCTAAGCCTCTGCTACTTAAAAGGATCAAGATTTGATCTGAAAGCATACTCTGACTCAGACTACACTGGATGTAACTTGGATAGAAAGAGTACCTCACGGGACTGTCAAATACTTGGTGGAAAGTTAGTATGTTAGAGTGCAAAGAAGCAAAGCTTTGTGGCAATGTCATCAGCTGAGGCTGAGTATGTAGCTGTCGCTTGATGTTGTGCTCAAGTCCTCTGGATCAAGAGTCAGCTGGCTGACTATGATGTTCTTTATGACAAGGTGCCCATATTTTGTGATAATACTAGTGCCATTGCCATTTCAAACAATACAATACTGCAATCTAGGACAAACCATATTGACATCATGTATCACTTTATCAGAGACCACATTTTAAAAGGCGACATTGAGCTTTATTTTATACCCACTGATTTACAATTAGATAATTTTTTACTAAACCACTACCTGATCCTAGCTGTACTAGATTAGTCGCTGAATTGGGTATGCTCAATATCGAAAAATAGGTCTTTGATAAGAAAAAGGCTTAAGTGATTCTCTAACTTGAATATTAAATATTTTTAAGGTAACTTAAATGTAACTACCTAGTTCAAAGACAAACATTCTTAATATTAAATTCATATTTACTCAAAAGTTTTCTACCAACTTTCTCAGAAAATGCGGAAATTACAATACACGAAGGGGCAAGGGGGCCACATTTTGCGACACTCAAGGGCGTCTTTTGTTATAATTCTACTATTATTTTATTATTTCATTTCCTTAATTGTACAATAGGGACATTGTACAAATCAAGTGGGAGGATGGGAGTAGAATTGCCACTTGACCTATATTTGCCTTCGGTTTCCTAGTTTTCTTTGAAAAATGGTGCCAATTTTAAAATTTTGACATGTTTTTCTTACTAAACTGGAAGAAATCTTTGCCGAGCACATTATTATCTTGTAATTAATTTGGTGAGATTAAGCCTAATATTATGTTTTTATCTATTATACATAAAATCCACCAAATACATGAAAGTGCCGCTAGTATTGTAGACTTTAGAACTTGGCATGTACATCTTATTAAGACCTAACTGGTTAGTTGGAATAGACTATTCAAAAAGGCAACAATTTAAACCATCGACTTACTACCCTAAATACTTTGAGAATTCTGGTATACAGCTGAGGCAGTTCCGCAACAAAATCGATCACCTTCACTATCTCTCATTTTGACAAACCACTTTCGTTTAATCTCGATGTGTTTTCAACTGTCATTGGGCTTGAACGTAGTAAGAATTTTGTTTTGATTCCCCCAAAGGAGACTGTGAAGGCTGGTCTAGCAACTCTAGGACTTACTGATGAGAACGATACCCTTCTTTCATCCTCTGACCTCATCAATTCGTCCTCGGTGAAAATCAAGTATTTTTCACCAAAATGGAGGGTTCTGATGCAGTACATTATGAAATGTCTGGGAGGCATGCAGGGATCTCATGATTAGCTAAATACCAATCAGTAAACCATCATGTACTACCTATGCTGGGGGCTAAATGTTGACATAGCAAGTATTTTATTCTCTAATTTGATTGCCCAGTTACACCCTGTGACTGGGAAAAAGGAAAGAAAATTAAACATCTGTTATACAAGATATTTGTCTCTCATCTTGGAACATCTGCTGGGAGAAGCTTACACCAATAAGAACCTCAAGACTTTGAAATCTCATCACATTACAGCCCTTTCTTTTAAAACCACACTTGAGAATGAAACAGCTTTAACTGCTCATATGTATAAAGTAGCTGAGCTTTCTCCAGACCCCATCAAGTCTTTGCTCCCTCCTTCTGGGGAGGTGAATGCTGATGACTCAGGTGATAAGTCCTCGTCCAGGACCTCTGTGCAGTCTGTCATTCAGCCTAAAGCACCAACTGACCTGAATCCAAAGAAAAAGAGAATCCCACCTTCTTTCAAACCAAAGTCTTCAAAGCAGGTCAGGAATGTGCCTCAAAAGAAACAAGTCGCTGAGACTCAGTTTGCTGAGGAAACAGTAGACACCGCTGATGCCACCCAGAGTCTAGGAGCCTCTGAGTCGGCAGAGGATCAAGTAAACCAACCTCGGACCGCTGATGCCGAAAAGGTAACAGTTTAAATATAAGGGGCACTGCAAGCAACCACTCTAAAACTTCTCTAGGAGAGAGTGGTGAAGAATAGGGCTACCCCTGACCTAATAGAAAGTCAGAGTCAACACTTAATTTCCTAAATCTTCTATACACTTTGAGTCTGCACTTAGGGGATGATACTAAAAGGTTATAACGCCTGAAGTTGACCCTAGTGCATGAAAGTCGGCCCCTATATGAATTGAACCTCACTCAGACTCAAGGGTCCCTTAATCAAATCAAAAGAGTCCCAAAGTCTTAAACTTTGAGGGGAATGGATAATCACACCCAGTCTTTTTAGGGGCAGCGAATGGCAATCCTACCCTATATTACAAACTCACAAATCAAAAGATTCATAAAGTCTTAGACTTTGTGGGGACTAGATAATCACACCCAGTCTTCTTTAGGGCAACGAATGGCGATCTTTCCTTTCATTACAAATTCACCTTTTCAACTAACAAAGTTTATGCAGGTACAAGAACAAAATGTTGAAATAAATGTGAAGTCATCCGGGCCGACTTCTCATGGTGATGTAACTT
Organism: Tanacetum coccineum; assembly: GCA_026074375.1. Lineage (NCBI taxonomy): Eukaryota > Viridiplantae > Streptophyta > Magnoliopsida > Asterales > Asteraceae > Tanacetum > Tanacetum coccineum. The sequence continues at coordinate 4,760 of BQNB010133322.1, forward strand.
TTAAACAACTGATGGATGAATATGATAAAAAGCAGAGCGCTGCTATAGAGGAGTCTGAAAACCCGTATGACACTGAGTTTGAGATCAAAGTGATTAAGAGGTTCCAACCAACTCAGATGGATAATGAAGATCATATCATATTCTAGGGGGCAGAGCATGATGATATGGATCAGCGTATGGAGGAACCAACTGATTTTGATTTACACTCACTACTGATTGACGAAAGTTGTGCATCTTCTGGTTATGGACTGATGATTAAAATGAAGAAACCACTGCTGATAATATTCTTGATAAGATGGTTGATCTCAACGCTTCCGCTAACAAGTTATTAGACCCCCTTAGTCATCTTCATAAGGAAATCAGCTCTCTCACTACATAGGTACAACGGCTTGAATCTTCTATAACTCATAAGGTAGCTGACAAACTAGAAGAATTTGTGCCTGACTTGGTCGTTGAATCCCTTAAAGCAACTTTACCAGCTCTTATCACTAAAAGTTTGAAGCTCGCCATTCTTGAGATCATTGCTGAGTCTGTTAAGCAAACTGTCAAACCCATGAACAGATAGTTCAATGCCTTTAACAAACTTGAGAGTTCAAGGTTTATGACTCTGCAAAAAGAACTGAGCAAAGTTCTTAAGACCAAGATGGGATCTTCCATTCGGATGAAGGTCAGAAAAGGTATGAAGGAGGTTCGTGAAAAGCTTGATTACTGCACTTAGAGAGTTGATCAGACCTCTGTACATGTCCGAGACATGGCGACTCTGATGGGAGATTTGGTTCGCCTTTTGGACTCAACATCAGTTTTTGCCAAAGCTAATGCTGAGGGGGAGAAATAGGAAAAGGCAAACTCAGATACTCAAAATCCTGATCCAACTCAAGGGGAGCAACAACCCAAAGATGATGTATTGGCAAATGCTCAGGATGAGCATCCATCTGTATAAAAATTACCAAGTGTTGAACAAGCTCCTCTAGTGTATGAAAATGCAGAACACGCTCCCTCTGTCTCTGAACCAGCTCAAACTACAACAAATTTGGTTATTCATACACCAAAAGAAAAAGCTTTAGAGGATATGGTCTTAGAAGAAGAACCCTCTCCTAAAAGGATAAAGTTTTTAATACCAAACCCAAGCACCGCATCACCAACTCCTTTGAGCTTAATTCTGCCTCAAAACATGACTATGGGTCAGTTCATTGATTCTCTGTTTAACACAACTTCATATGAGTTCTCTCCAACTCCTCCCAAAGACAAAAGCAAAGGGAAAGGCATAGCCGTTGAGGAAGAACCACTAAAGCCACTCCTTCCTCTGATAGAACAAAGTGGATCAGATCCCAAAATGCTAAATCTCGATCAATTCAGAATCTCTGGTAAGAAAATGACACTAGAAGATGCTAAGCTTAGTTGGCTGAGATAAATAGGTTAGCTGATTTGAAAGCTGAACAAGAGAAAATAGAGAAGAAGCTGAAGACTTTGTCTAAAGAAGAACTAGAGGCTCAGGCAACTAAGTTGGCTGAATATGATGCCAAGAGAAAAAGGATGCTTGAAGAATATAATCACTACATCACATCATCACAAAGATCAGCTACAAAATTAATAGAGTCACCAAAGATGCAATTATAAGAATAGAGAGGAACAAACAACCACTGAGTCTCACAGTTTATGAAAAATTTATGTTAAAGCAACTAGGATTTATTGAGTGGATTGAAATTCATGCTCTGGAATTCAAGGTTAAAAGCAAGTCCAATGATCTTATGCTCAGAAACCTCAAGGCCAAGTTTGAGTAGATCAAGACTCAGGTTGAGAAACTAGGCATTCTTCCACCATATGAATTAACAGCCTTTAGGCTTTCCGTTGCTGAGTAGAAATGAAAAAGAAGCTCTGAAATCATCCAGGAAGTCTTTGTAAAAGATAACATTATTGTGGATGGAATGCAAAGGAATTTAATTCCTCCTCCAGGGGTAAAAGGTACCAGAGGACTAATCATCAAGGAACCTGAATCAGGGATCTTCTTCTATAATGGTAATTTTAACTTGGTTTTTTAGAGAGAAGAAGAGTTCCACATGACCACTACTGCTTAGCTGATCAGAAATCAGAACACCATTCAGAGGGGTTGTCTAGAGGAAGAAAAAATGTTTGCAAAATTAGAACTAACAATTGAGGCCAGAAATGATGTGACTGATGCTAGGAAGGTTGTAAAAGATAACTTAGATGGCCTGGGCCAACAAATGTAATGAATGAATAAAAGTTATTTTTGTTAAATTATGTGTAAGAAGAAGCTGTGTCTCACTTACTATAATTTTTTTACTTAGCATAATTTATATTCAAATAGGGAGAGATTGTTGGGCCAATTCAGTGCCTAGATTTAAACAGAAATTAAGCTAAATATTGTATGACTAGCTAAATGGCATCAGTAGGTATTGAAGGACTCACTAAGTGCAAAGCCTCAGCGAGCAACCACAGATATATTCAAGTCAAAGACATCATCAAGGAAGTCGAAGATCACTTGAAAACATACTCGTTAGCTGGGATAGATATCAGTTGTATGTAGAAGGAATAGGCTATGGTTCTGATATAAATACACTAATATGAGTGACAAAGAACTACACTAGAAAGTTTTAGAGAGAGAAACACACACCTCTAGAGGGAGAGAGGTGAGGAGAGAGGAGATGGAGATTAGATAGTTCCATTTGGGGGGGGGGGGGAACCGGATTTGAATTTTTATGTTTAAATAAAACATTTCTTTTATTTAAAAAGTATTTTGTATATATTTATTTTTGTAAAAATACTTTTGTGAAAATATGATGGTTAAGAAAAATTATTTTCTTGATCACTAATTATGTTTAATGATTTGTTTATACAACCTTAAGTGATTTACATTTGAAATAGAAATTTACAATTAATAACTTGTAAACGTTTATTTTTATCGTAAACGTTTTTACATTTTGTTATCTTCAAAACATCGAGAGGTTGAAAAATATAAATAATGTTTTTAGACATTATTTGTATTAACAATCTCAAAGGCAACAAGTTATCAAAGATAATACACGGTGATTCTTTACTAAATGAAGATGTTTCACACTTGGAAAGTAATTTATTATTTCAAGCCAAGCCAAAAATAAAGTAAGACGCATATGAGGTAAACAACTCATAGCTCCCACTAAATTAAGGGTCTACACGTCTGAAAAACCGAACCTGACCGAACAAGACCGGATCAGACCAAAATTGATCTTGGCCAAAACACCGGATCGAAGACCGGACCGAAATGGTCCGGTCCAATCCGGGTCGGTCGGGTCCGGTTCGGTCTTCGGTCTAGTCCGGTCTAACAAGGCATAAATGTTAGGTTATTTTTGTAAGACCGAACCGGACCGAATGGACCGAAGACCGAAAATAAGAAAAAGGATGGACGAGGATCGAACCAAAATAGGTTCGGTCCGGTCGGTCCGGTTCAGGCCGATTTCTCGGTCCGGTTTGGTCTGTGGTCCGTTTTGCTCACCCCTAACTGAATTTGACAACATGATAACATCAAATATGTAATACTTTTTAGTGTCAAAATACCCCTAATTCTCTTTTGCCAAAAAAATGTTCACTAATACTAAAAAAGAGATAATTTCTATCATTTTGTAGGATTTCAGGTGTAATGCAGAAGGTGACAAGAAAACAAGGGAAAAAGGACTTAAAGTGTAAATCAAAAGAATGTTACGACGGGCGTAACACCAAAAATGGTACATTCGTAACATAAATTAACAACTAACGAAGAATCAAGGACAACGTACGGGCGTAACACCAATCTAGTTTACGCCGTAACCATATATTTGGAAGAAATCTTGATAAAGTTAGAGTTACGGCGTAACACCATATCCAGTTACGCCGTAACCATGAAGATCCACAAATATGGAATGAAGATCACGTACTTATGGATATTATTTGAAGGTTACGACGTAACACCATATCTGGTTACGCCATAACAAATTATTTAAATATGGAATGCCGTGTTTGATGGTTACGGCGTAACACCTTTATTGGTTGCGCCGTAACAGGCAATACCTATAAATAGAGGCCTCATTCAAGCTATTCCGACATCACTTCCTCCACAGCCAATTGGATAGGCGACAAAGGCTTCCAACCTTTGAATATGTTGGGATTAAAAGCCTTCTTAATGCTGCTAGTATTACTACTGCTCATATCAGAGTTAATGCTACTCAATTGTGTTAGTACTGCTCAAGAACTTCAAAGAAAAAAATGCTAAGTGTTTACTACTGCTAGTACACAGTTAGTACTGCTAGTGTAAAGTTACTACTGCTAGTGCATATTAGTGCTGCTCAGAGACTTAGAAGAAAAACTGCTAAGTAGTTACTACTGCTAGTACAAAAGTTACTACTGTTAGTACAAAGTTAAATTTGCTGAGGAGTGAAATGCCCCTAGAAAGAAGTTAATACTAGCTGAGTTAGTTAGTACTACTTTTGGATTTATATAGTTATTTGTGTAAAAGATATGCATAACTTATTTTTATAAAGATTTGCTATTCTTAAGAAAGTAATTGTAAGCTGTCTAGGACTCCTGGGTGTATAAATGAGGTTCTAGGGCATAGAGTGTTGATACGATCATTCTAGAATTATCATAGCCTTTCAAGTTCTTTGTATTCTAATACTTTGAGAGTTTTTCATATTTTTAAAATATTGGAGCTTTTGTTTGTTGAATTATATGTTCATATAATTACTGTTTCATTGATAGTTCTTCTTAATATTAAAGATTAGATTCCGCATAATCTTTAATACATTCAAACAAAGTTTCTACTATAGTTGTGTTAGATTTATCTAATATAACTAATCCTTATACAAGCTTAAGGAATTCGATCTATTAAAGTGGGATCAACAAGTGGTATCAGAGCTTGTTGCTTTGAGAAACTTTGCTAGAAGATATGGATCAAGAATTCCTTCACCATAGGTGGCTGCATCCAACTACCATCTCAAACTGATGAGTTTGAGTTATGAAGGGACAGGATTTAACAACACATACCAGCAAATAGACCTAATGAATCATGGGAAGTCAAAGTGAATGGTGCAGACCTTGCCCAAAAACAGGTGTTTGTGGAAGGTGTTTGAAAAAGTATGCCTATTACATCTGCTTGAAGATAAGCTCAGAGGAAGATTAGAAGTAAAAGGCTAAGAAGTACTTTAATGATGGGCATTCCCTAGTGAACATCAGTTAAATCAAGTTTCAACTCTATAAATAAGGAATGCTAAGCTGTGTTGGAAGCCTGTAATAAGAGATTGGTGGGAATGCAGCTACAAGAATACTCAAAGAATCTCTTAAAGCAACAATTATGAAAACTCACCTGCTCTAAGCTCAGAATACTTGATCAAACTTTTGAAGGCTTCAAAAGCTTGTGGTCAGTTAAGCTTTTAGAATGAAAGCTTTCACAGAAATGTTAATCATAAGTTATTAAGAAATTTTTGGTCACCTGATTGGAACCCACATGCTGTTGTGTAGAGGAATTTAAGCTGAATTGGATTACAATAAGCCATAGATGATCTCTACAACAACCTCAAGGTGTATGAACCAGAAGTTAAAGGGATGTCTAGCTCAAGTTCAAGCACATAGAACCAGGCTTTTGTGTCCTCTTCAAATAACAACACTAACAGCACTAATGAAGCAGTTAATACTACTCATGGAGTTTCTACTTCTAAAGCACTTAAGTTAATTCTACTTACTCTACAAATATTGATAATTGAGTGAAGCTGTTATATTGTTCATTCTTTCAAGTCAAACAAATATTCCTCAACATGCACATAGAGGACTGCAACAAATCCAATTGCCTGATGACATAGAAAGAGATGGATTTTAAGATGGCAAATGGCCATGTTGAAAAAAGGCATAAGGTTTTGAAGAATACAATAAGGAAGCATATTGTTAATGCAAATGGGACTTATTGGATTTGAAAGACTAAAGTGAATGCTAACAACTGCATAAGAGTGACATTCTGCTAGGGAGTGTAAGAGCTCCAAGAAATCAAGACGACACGAACAAGGAAAGCTCCAAGAAGGAGTGTACATGTGGAGATAACTCTACTTTCACAACGTTTGGTGTCATGGTGATGGTCTTGTGGATATTACTGGAGTGACCCAGGCAGAGGAAGGACCTAATTATGCACTCATGGCTTACTCATCTTCAAGTTCTGACTCAGAGGTATCCAATGATTCAAATTGTTCAAAATCTTGTATGAAAACTGTTAAATTACTTAAATCTCAAAATGATCAACTATTAAGAGATTTAGAGAAATCCAGTTTAATGGTTTTAGGTTATAAAACAGGTTTAGAATCAGTGGAAGAAATCTTGAATTTTATAAAAAGAACGAGTCTGTTTATGTAGAAAACATTAATGGCTTAAAATAGGATATTCAAGTAGGAGAAATAACTATTAAAGAGCTTAGGAAGAAGCTTGAAAAAATTCAAAAAGAAAAAGATAGCATTCAATTTAATGTAGATAAATTTGAAAATGCATCTAATAGTTTAAACAAGCTCATAGAGTGTCAGATTGTTAATAATTGCAAGAAAGGTTTAGGCTATGAAAATATAATGCCAGTGTCCCACCTCCCTAGCATAGGAAATTTCATGCCCACTAAACACATGATTTGTCTTTACTGGTTTTAAGATGAGTTTGTTAATAAGCAGTAGTTGAGAACAGAAAGTTGATGAAGAAGAAAGAACATACAAGGGAGAAAGATGAAGCCAATGTTGCCGTGACTGAAGAATGGGATGAAATTCAGGCTAAGATAGAAGTTGATCATAAATTGGCGTCAAAACACTGCAAGCATAGGAGCAAGAAGAGTTATCTAATTAAAGAAAAAGGCAAAGTTTATTTCAACAACTTTTGGGAGCAAAAAGAAAGCACTTTGCTGCTAAAAGTGCAGAAGAGAAAGGAACAAACCACCAACCCAGCTCAAACAAAGAAAAATCATGTGTAACTTACCTAAGAATATGGAAGGAAAGAAGCCAAAGACTTGAAGAACAGATCTTTTGAATTATTCAAAAGATGTTGACAAGCTTGGCAAAGGGAGAATACATTGTTAACTTCAGAACAGACTTGGTAGAAAGGTAGTTACAAAGAGAGGAACAGAAGAGTTTGACAAGAGAGTACTAAGAAAGAAGTGGGACTGAGGATAAAAGACACAATACAGAGCCTCAAAGTACTAATGAAAATCTTCCAAGATGATAAGAGGTTTGCAAATGATGTTGTACCTTTAGCTACTAAGCCTCCAACTATTGTTGACTAGAAGATCCATAAAGAAGGAAAGAACAACTACTTTGAAATAATAAGAGCTGATGAAATTTCAAAGATGTACTTAGTCTTTAGTCAATTGCTTAAGAGTGTTGACAGAGAAGATTTGGTAGAGCTATACAAGCTGGTAAAGGCTAAATATGGATCAACAAGACCAGTGGAGGATATGGATTTCCTGCTAAGGGGAGATTTGAAGACAATGTTTGAACCACATGTAGAAGATGAAATCTGGAAGTTGCAACAAAGGTATAAAGTTTTGAGCTGGAAGCTATATGACTTTGCAATCTGGAATGATTTACATGCTGGTAGAAAAGAGATATCCCTTTACACCACCTACAATTACAGATATGCTGAACAAGAAGCTTCAGGTTGATTATTTTAGTGAAATGTCATATTAGCTTCTTAAACTTATCACAAAACAGCTTAAGAATCAATGAAGTATTTTGAAGCTCTCCTCCTATGATTATGGAGCTTTTAAAATAAAGAAACTTGATGATTTTGAATAAGCATATCAAGTTTAGGGAGGATTGTTGGGATTAAAAGCCTTCTTAATGCTGTTAGTATTACTGCTGCTCATATCAGAGTTAATGCTACTCAATTGTTTTAATACTGCTCAAGAACTTCAAAGAAAAACTATGCTAAGTATTACTACTGCTAGTACACAGTTAGTACTGCTAGTGTAAAGTTACTACTGCTAGTGCATATTACTATTGCTTAGAGACTTAGAAGAAAAACTGCTAAGTAGTTACTACTGCTAGTACAAAAGTTACTACTGTTAGTACAAAGTTAATGCTGCTGAAGGAGTTAATGTTGCTAGTGAAGAAGTTAGTACTGCTGAGTTAGTTAGTACTGCTTATGTAATTTATATGAGTTATTTGTGTAAAAGATATTATAATAACTTATTGTTTAAAAAGGATTTGAAATTCTTAGGAAAGTATTGTAAAGCCGTTTTATGACGTCCTTGGTGTGATATAAAGAGGTTCTAGGCATAGAGTTTGATACGAAGTCATTCATAAATTATCTAGCTTCAAGGTCATTGTACCCCGTAATATTTTTTAAGAGTATTTGTATTATTAATAATATTAAGAGGTTTTTTGTTGAATTATTTGTTTCATATAATTACTGTTTTCATAATATTCCTTCTTATATTAAAGATTAGATTCCGCATAATCTTTAATACATTCAAATAAAGTTTCTACTATAGTTTTGTTAGATTTATCTAATATAACTAATCCTTATACAAGCTTAAGGAATTAGATCTATTAAAGTGGGATCAATAGAAGAATTCCACCTGGAGTCCAAGGGAGATCACACTTTACTTACTTTTTGTATTTAATTGTTCAAATACGAATACTGTAAGATTATGGAGTTTTCAATCATGATTCTTCTATTTCTTATTGTGTTTCCGTTACCATGAGCGGCTAAGCACTTAAAGTGCTGGCTTAGTTATGAATTTACTGTTGTTATGATTGTTTCCTGTTATGAATTTTGTGTTCATTTAGATATTTCCTTGACTATCGTGTAACCCTGGGTTTTGGTAGTACGGGTAGTTTGGAGCTTGCCCCATTATTAGATTATCTAGTCAATATGGGATCCATCGGGTACTAGGGAGGATCTATGACTCCGACCCCTAGTGTAAGAACTATCCGGTCTCCGCGCTTATCACTTAATATACTTAAAAAGTACATGAACTCTTTCAGAGAGGGTTAATAATCTATATAGGTTATTAGATCAGATTTGGGAATAGTTAGGATTAATCACTGCAACCTGGATATCCTACCTCTTATATGATTTGGACTGAGTCAAAATCGCGGGAAGTATAGGATAGACTAAATATGCCTATTCAAGTCTATCGACCTTAGAAACCACTAATGAAACAATAGTTTAACATTGCACAAGAAAACGTTTTCATAACAATAGTAATGAAGTAACTAGGTTAGCGCGTTTTCTCTCCTGATATCTCCAAATCCTTTTTATTTTTAGTATTTAATTTTATTGTTATTTTTAATTTCTTTTAATTCAAATCAAAAACCATTTTATAAACGTGACATTTCAATATAAAACTAATTACAACTTAGCTCTTGGGACGACCTCGGATTTACCATTCTATACTACCCACGATCGGGTTCTCTGCCCGTTAATGCGTTGTCAGGTAGATCGAGTTTTATAAATTTAAAACTTGGTAAAAATATATTTTAAAATAAAATACGCATCAAGTTTTTGGCGCCGTTGTCGAGGAGCTAAAAATTAGAATTAATTTGAATATTTCATTATTTCTCTTCTTTTTCTAAACTCTATATCTGCAAGAACTATGGCAGGAGTAGACGTAGATACTCTCACCATGGAACAATACTTAGCAGTGTCATGAGAAAACCAGGCACTGGGCGTGGTTAAACCCGAAATCGAAAGCAATGTCAATTTCGAAATCAAGAGTCAATTCATGCGTGAATTGAGGGAAGACACTTTCTCCGAGAATAAAGACGAGGATGCTCACAGTCACATTGATCGGGTCCTTAGCATCGTTGGCTTATTCAATATTCCTAGAGTCTTTAAAG
>BQNB010133323.1:6620-18485 GCA_026074375.1 Tanacetum coccineum
AAGACAATATTCATTAAGTTATCGTCATATTATTTCCATTAATAACGTTTATTTAAATCGTTTTATTGTGATCATGGAATCAAATTGGTGAAGATCCCATTTTTGTCTCCTTGTTCTCTTCTGTTGCAAATAATAAAAAAATTAGTGTAGTTTAGTGAACAAAATTAAAATATGTCACCCATAAACATTTTGTCATATTTGTCACCTTATCTATTTATAGATGACATCTGTGATTTAAATGTCTCAGAAATAAAAATGGAACTCCAGATACCCTATTCTCTCTTCCCTTTCATTGTAGCTTTGTTTTTCTTGTTTACAAAGCATAGAAAAACCAAGAATCACCTTCCTCCACAACCATGGAAGCTCCCTTTTATTGGACACTTGCATCATCTCGTAGGAGCACTCCCACATCGAGCTCTCGGGAACTTGGCCCAGAAACTAGGACCAATTTTTTATCTATAGCTCGGCGAAGTCTCAGCTGTTGTAATATCTTCTCCTGTATTAGCGAAACAAGTCCTAAAAGCCCATGATCTTGTTTTCGCAGATAGACCCAAGATTCTTAGTGCTGAAATTGTCGGGTATAACTATAAAGACATTGTTTTTGCACCTTATGGCGAGTACTGGATAAAAATGCGTAAAATATGCATTTTGGAGCTTCTAAGTGCCAAGAAGGTTAGATCTTTTCACTTGGTTCGTGAAGAAGAATCTTGGAAACTTATTGAAGATATTCGTATGCATGAATCAAAACCAATTAATCTTACTCACAAGATATTCCTATGATCGAAAAAGCTAGCAGACTTGCAACTGTAAGTCGAAGATTGCGCAAGCTTGCGAAGCTAGAAATTTCTACAAGGATCTCCAGTACGGACACAAACTTTGCGTCGGATATAAAGAGATAAATTAACTTTCAAATCAGAGTCTGCGTTTTAGTGGGGGGGATGCGGATTGGTGCTGGGTCTGCGTGTGTCCAGCTGTCCCAGACTATAATCCATTATGATTCTAGGGTATGTTGTAAAAATAATGAAATAATGAGACGACAATAATACCACATCAACACAGAGAGAAAAAAAGGCTTTAGTGACAAGAATTAAGTGACGACTTTTATTTTTGGTCACTATTCGGTGACGATACAATTTATGGTCACTTTTTCTCGTCACCGGTGAAAAGTCAGTGACGAAATTTTGGTCACCATTTCGCACATTGCTAATTTTATAAAACGATTAAAATAAAGGCATTTACCTATATACTTATTAAAACTTGCATATTCGTGTATATATATCCGAAAAATTGTAAATACTCTCACACGTTACGAATAAAAAACTTGTATTATAAAAAATATGAAATTTACAAATATTTAACTTTGTTCAATGCAATTCTCCTCTAAACATATTAATATTATTTGGTTAATAAACTTTCAACTACGGGTGAGCATCGGGTCGATGGAAAAAACTGGACCGGACCGAGACCACTTTAGCCTAAAACCACGAACCGAGGACCGGACCGGATGTGTTCGGTCTGGTCTAGTTCTTCAGTCGGTCCGGTACGAGAAGGCATTATTGGATTGATTCGGACCGAGGACCGAATATGAGGTAAAGTGTGAAACGAGGACCAGACTGAAATAGGTTTGATCCGATCGATCTGGTCCAGGTTAGTTTTTCGGTTCGGACCGATCCATGGTCCAATATGCTAACCCTTACTTTCAATACAATATTATTTTTCATTAATATGTAAGAATTTTAAAAAGTTAAATAAAATACATGTAAGAAAAAATAACTTGTAAAAAAATAACAAGAAAAAAATACGAGTAGCACATTTTTTTACTTACAAAAAATAACTTATACAGTAACATTCTTTTCGCTGATTATTTCAAAACACCTCACCACATTATTCCCACTTTTCACCCACTATTCATCCATCATCAAGCTCTCATAACTTTAAATTTTACGGATCGAAATCAAACACCACATCGAAGAAAAAGGGATTTTTCGGATCCATTTGAGTTCATCAAGTTCTCATCGCACTGTTGTAAGTTTAGGTCTTAATTTCACTGTTAATCCAAAATGATGTCGTAATTGCTCAAATTAGGGTTTCAATTCGTGCGAATTTGGGGCTTTTATGTTTTATGGTTTCATTTGCTAGTTTATCAGTAATTATGAATTTAATTTATTATTTGTTGGTTATTGAAGGAATTAGGGTTTCAAACAGTCAAAATTAGGGTTTCTAGGTTTTGATAAGCTTAAAATAATGGGATTTTAATGGCGAGTCGAGGTAAGGAGTTAGGATTGAAGGAGAGAAGTGGTGGAGTGATTAGTTTAAAAGAACAGTTAGCGAGAACGACATTGCGGAACGTGAGATTGAAAGGACATACATACGAACTTAGGGATGATTATCAGAAGGTGATATTCTTTTGTGTGTTGTGTTTGTCACCGTGTTATAGTGATTCGGTTTTGCATGATCATTTGAGAGGGAATTTGCATAAACAGATATATGAGGCTGCGAAAGAAATGATGTGTTTTGAATGTAACTCATATTGCTAAAACGTAACTCGAGTGTTTTGAACTTTTGATGTGTTTCTATGTATATCAGATGCACTTTCTAGTGATTGTGTTTTGGAAATGATGTACCAAGTTGTCTTGTTGCAATGTATATTTTGTAGTGTCGAATGACACACGAGTTGCAAGTTTTTGATAACCATGTACGTCATTTTTGGAACGGAAAAGAGATAATTTTGTGCAAGGCAAAAGGGGGCTGGGCCTGCCAACTCTTTTATGTCCTTTTTTTGTATTCTTGTCAATTGAGGAAATGATGATTCAGAACATTGTAAGAATTCAACCCATCTGACTCGTTATGAAAATATGAACCTAACTGACTAGCTTCCATATAAATGGACTGAAATCGTCACCTGTAATAGTGTAATGTGTATTTTATGGTATTATTTTTTGTACTTAAGAATACTGTATATGTTTTATTTATGTGTTCTTTTCTTGTTTGTAGTCCTTTGTACAACCTGCTTATTATTAGTTATAAGTTGATATACTAATTTTGAAACCTTTTGCTGAAGATTTTAGGTGAACCAGGAAGTGGAGGATCATCTACATTGTCAATGGTTGGTGCTGTCAATAAATGGCAAAAGTCTGACCCACAAAACTCAAAGGATACATGGAACAAGTCCACGTTAAAACCAGAAAAGGTCCACGTTCCATTTATTTATCCTAGTAGCACGTTGTTTTTAGATATTTAAAATCTATAACCCAGCAGGCAAACTATTTCTTGCAGTGTTGTAAATATTGCTCGGCGGTTTTAAGCGATATATCGGTCTTGGCGGCGATATATCGGTTTCTCGGCGGAGACCCTAAATTATAAAGGAATTCTGCAAAATATATATATATTTAATAAGTTTTTTAATATTCTTATTATTTTTAACTATATATCTTATGTATATGTTGTAAAATATACATTATGTGTGGTTTTAATTCAGTTTTGTATACTTTTATTAAATCACGATCAAGAAAATCAGAATACCAAAAAAAAAAAACCCAAAAATCGGCCGATTTTGACCGATTTTTGACCGATTTTGACCAAAACCGATTTTTTACCGATAAGTGAAAAAACGTATCGGTTGACCACCGATAAGCGATATATCAGTGATATATCGGCCGCCAAGGCCGATATTTACAACACTGATTTCTTGTCATGTATAACTAAATCAGCTCCATCAATCTTCATATTCAAAAAAAATTACTTGTGCCCATTACATTGATATGAAGTTATTGAATATTTGAGCAGTGGATGGAGTAATTCAGTGAAATAGCTCATGTAGAAACTACATACAAAATGTCATTGAAAGATTTTACACTTCAGTGTTTGAGGCAAGTGTTATGAATCAGTATGTACAGCACTTCAGTTATCAAAAAATTCCCTAGCCTATTACACATCTTAGTGAATTAAAAATGAACTCGATATTCTGATGACTAACTGGTCATTTATGCAGGTATGGATACTACGATCTTAGGTTGCAATGACTTCAATCCATATCAGAATCAGGTATGTATATCCATCCATACATGTATTGGTTGTTTGATTCGCGTCTGTTATATTGGCCTTAGGAGAATAGTCATGGTTTATTGCTATTATGTTAATAGGATAGTTGATTAAGCTTTGGCGCTGGATATGATGTGAACTAATAAAGCTGTGGTGATAAGGTTTGCTCGCTTCAAGTCTAATGATTTCTTTCACATCTAACAATAACTATAATCTGATGATTTTAATTGGTTTCTTTTGTTCTCTTCTCAGATGTGTTAAGAGAAGATCAGTCGGCTGTAACCCTTAATTTATATTATGTTAACAATGGGAGTGCAAGGGTTGGATTTTGGTTAGTAACAGCTCTGAACTAAGCGAAGCTCATTTTCCTCAGTTTTCTGTCACATTTTAGAGCTGTTCTTAGAGGTTCCTCACTTGCAGGACTCAGGACTCTGCACCACAAGTGTGCGTAAGTTGTTTCCAGAGTATGTATAGTTTCATTTATTTTAAAAACATTCCTTTACTACATACTATTATCTTCCCTTCTTTATGCACTTATTTCTTGACATATTCACAGGTCATGGGGTTTTGTATGCCCTGTTCACACACCAGATGGCGCTCCATGTGGACTGTTAAACCAAATGACTGCATCATGTAGTAAGTTTATGCCTCTATCTTCAAGTTTTACATTATACATTTTAAATCATTAATTGTTTTCTGGTTGACACCTTTATTCCTTTGATAATCAATTATAGGTATCACTTCATATTATGATTCCGAAGGACAAATTAGGGACTTCGCAAAAATGCAAAAATCTATTCTTAGTGTTTTGGTTGGTGCGGGTGTGACCCCTACATTACCGAAACGTGTCAAAGCTGGTCCTCTTGAAGTCCTTCATGTTTTATCCAACTCGTCCATTTGTGAGTACCACTTCAACCATATCTTCTCCTGTTTCATCTCCTCTGAATTTGTAATCCCGCTTTTGAGTTGCATTATTCAGCTGTAAGGATTTGAAAAGAATTGGTGGGTTTTGGGGATTTTTAGGACCGGACTGTGGGTAAGGGTTTGGGTAAAAAAATAGAAGCCAGGTTTTTTGGGGGGGAATAGATCAGACGGTTGATAAAAAAGGGGTGCCAGCTGTCCTTGGGGTAAGATCTAATTTCACAAACCCTCATTCAACCTAAAGATACAGCAGAATAGAGTAGCTACACTTCGGATCACTCATTCAACCTCCGACCATGGTTCATATCCACAGTTATTACATCTTGCTTCGCTATCTTACTAATAAAGTGCATTTGCTAATTCAGTTGTTTGCAGATACTTAAGGCGATCTGCAAGTTCATTGCCGATATTGCAACTGCCAATTTGTAGCAAAACGTGGGTTCCAAAATTCAAAGAATCGAATAGACAACCATTGGCGATCTTGAGACCAAACTCTTCTCTTAGAGCAACATTAAATCTGTGTTTTATGCTCATCAGGTGTCCCACTTTATGAAATTGGACTTCAATAACATGAAGTTTACGACCCACAAGAATCAGTAGTACTATTACGTTTCTCATAAACAGATTGTATCCTTTTTCACGTATTAAATATCTCTGTTCTTTTGCAGCTGAATTCCCATTGTTGATGACAATGACTCGTTGGATGTTTACTCTCGAAGGTAAATTTATCTTTGTGTGTCCTTATCAAGTCGATGCATAGTGTTCACGGAGTTTAACGTTGTTATTACCGTGCTGGTTTGCTTCTGACAGTGATATTACTGCTTTGCAAAGGACAAAACTTATACACACATTAACCTTGAAGAAATGACTATTCATCAGGCAAGTACCGTTTTCTCCATCAGTTTACCCTTTTTATGTTAATTCAGATGAAAAGTTAATCTGGACGAAGCAATTTCGACCCATTCACTTATTAGTCAATCCGGGATAGGTAAATTTTCTGAAAAAAGCATATCAAATGGGTCCGGAGTTTACCCAAAGTCTATGATAATGCATACACACCTAAGTCATTTTATCATAGAAGTAGAATACTATGAACAAAAAGTGTTTTTGTTCAACCCGCCCCGTTTGGCTTATGCAAGAATTACACGGTTTTACCCGTTATACAACCCCCACCTCTACCTGAATCATATTTTAATTGTTACGAGTGTTTGGTGGTTGTATAATATCTAAGAATTTTCTTTTCCTAGTGCAAATTCGGTATCTCTAGCTAGGACAAGAACCATACTAACTTATGGGACAGAAGGACAAAGATGCCACATGTGCCTACTCTCATTCTCTACATAAAGTTATGGAAATATTAAATATTAGGAACCCCAGCTACTTGCTTTCCTGTTATATTTTTAAGTCTCTGATAAAATTATGTATTTAGTTATATATATGTGCACAATATATAATTTTGTATTGACTCGATGTGGCTGTCAGGGGTGAGACGTGTTGTGACTTGTGATTGTGGAGGCTGGAAGCAAACGAGCAGAAGGTATCATTTCTTTAGGTGACATATTTAGGATTCTGCTTAGCTAATGGATGTTGTGCAGCAGCGGTCATAATTCTTTCAAGCTTAGTGACGATTTATTTGGTCTCTAACTCTGTAGTCTGTGACGACTATCTCGTCACTAATAGTAATAACAGTGACGACTTTTTCGTCACTTTTGTTGGTGTGATGAAATTTTTCGTCACTAAATGGGTTAAATGGTGACGACTATTTTCGTCACGGAGCAGTGACCACGTATAATTTCGTCACTTAACTGATTTAGTGACGGAGCTATAGTGACGACTGGTGACGACATTGATTTTGGTCACTAAACCTCTTTGTGACCAAATTTTACATTGTTAGAGACCAAACTCGCTTCGTCACTAAAGGCCAATTTTCTTGTAGTGTACATGACAAGATTGATAAGATGTTTGATAGTATCATCTTGGACCATCAAGAACAACGTCGTCCCAGAATGACCAGAATGAAGACCTTCTTGATGTTCTTTTGAGGCTCAAAGATGAGGGTGCGTTTCAGTTTCCGTTAACTTTGGACCACATCAAAGCAGTACTCGTGGTTAGTGTTAAAATGTATCATCTTAACCTGATGTAATAGTTCAGGGGCTTATTGTGGTTGTTTGTTTCTTTTAGTTTTGTTGATAAGAGTTTCTGAGTTTATATGGCATGAGTATGAAAGATGGAGGGCCTTTCTTGTGAAGTCTGGAAGTTTTAAGTCGGTTTGGTCAAAGAGCTATAAAAGGTGAAAGTCAAGTCTGGGCTCCTTACTTATCGATACAACTCTCTCTCTCTCTCTCTCTAAACGCTCCTCTCTCTCTCTAAAAATCTTGTAAACCCTAGATTGAAGATCATCTTGATCTTATTGAGTTTTGTTTGTAATAGAACTATAATCAATATAGATTATAGATCCATACCTGAATAGCAGTGGTGGATATATTGTTTTTCTGATTAGATCATTTCTTTTGTATTGTTTTTTTACTTAATTGAATTGAGTATTATTTAGTTAATATGATTTTCATAAATTTTACATGTTAATCAAGAGCCAGGTTGCTCTGAAATTGATTTTTTAAAAAGAAAAAATTTTTAGGGTTTCGTAAAATTTGGGGGTTTTGTAAAATTGTTAATCAGGATTTCAATTAAAATTGTTTTCTTGAAAGATTTGTGGTTTAATTGATCAGTACTTTTGTTAATTTCAAAAAACCCTAATTTTGAAAAATTAGGGTTTCGTGAATCTTGTTTTAATTACTCTCTCTGGGTTGTTAGTTGGTGATTAAGGTTATTTAATCATTGGATTTGGAAGTTCTGGGTTTTATTTGCTCTAGTTTGAGGATTTGGGTTTTGAGGATCTTGGTGATTGGGTGTGGTTTGTTGCGGATTAATCTGCTAGCCTTCTTGACTAAGTGAATCAAGAAGATAGTTGGTTTGGTATTGCTTTCCGCTACGTGTCATTCTATAGCTCTGTAACACATGTTTATCTCTTTCTCTTATTAGTTTATCTGCCCTTGATCTGCCACCTTGAGTGGTGTGAAAGCCTGGGAACTTTCTTCTTTCATTCTTGATTGTTTGTCTTATATTTCTGTTTGTTTTTCATGTTTGTCATTATGTCTGTTCATAATTCTGAGCATACTCCTATTAATTCTGATCATGATGATGATTTTAATGATTCTGTTACCAGAATAAGTAAATTAGATATTAGTGATCCATTACACTTGCATCCTAATGATACTACTGCTTTAACTGTTGTTTCAATAAAACTAAAGGGGACTGAAAATTATCAAGTATGGTCATGTGCTATGCTTTTGGCTTTAGAAGGAAAAAATAAAATTGGTTTTATTGATGGATCTTGTAAAAGATCTAATACAAATGAGGTTCTTGGTAAACAGTGGGATAGGGTTAATGCAATTGTTTTGGGTTGGATCTTGAATTTAATATCTGAGGAACTGTTTTTAGGACAAATTTTTTTTAAAAATGGCTAAACATGTTTGGGAAGAATTAAAAGAGACTTATGACAAGGTTGATGGATCAATAATGTTTTGTTTGCATAATCAAATTAATACTCTTAAACAGAATGGTTCTTCTATTGCTGATTATTATCATAAGTTGAATGCTTTATGAAACAGTATGATGCTATGATTGAATTGCCTAAATGTGTTTGTAATGCTTCTGAAGGTTTTAAGAAACATAATCAGTTGTTAAAGTTAATGCAATTTCTTATGGGCTTAGATGATTCTTATATGCAAATTAGAAGTTCTATTCTGTCTAGAGAGACTTTGCCTGATGTGAGAAGTGCTTATGCTACCATTTCTAGTGAGGAGTCTCACAGAGTTGCTGTTGGTAGTATAGCGGGTTCCTCTCAAAGGAACCAGGCTTCTGCTTTTGTGTCTAATGTGCCTTATAGCCAGAATTTTCAGAGAAATAATCAAACTTTCAATGTTGGACCTTCAAGACCTAATAATGTGAATAATAATAGACAAGGTGGGGGTTCTGGTTTGAATAATAACATACCAAGTGGGGGTCCTGTTTTGGTATGTAAAGATTATGGTTATAATGGGCATACTATTGATAGATGTTTTAAGATCATTGGATACCCTGCTGATTTTGGAAAGAAAAAGTCTGGTCAAAATTTTAAGAAACAAAATGTGACTAATAATAATTCTGTTGGGAAAAGTTCATCTTCTGGTTTTTCAGATGAACAAATGGCTACTCTCTTATCTCTTATCAAAGACAATAAAATTGGAAAGAATGTGCAGGCCAATATGGCAGGTACTTATTTGAATAAAAGCTTAATTTTTCATAAAAATTTCCACAAGTTTTATTGTTCTAATCCAAATTTTAAACCAAGATTGGTGAATTGTGGAAATATTGTTGATTCAGGAGCTAACCAACATATGACTTACACTGCTAAAGGATTAGATAATGTTATTGATATTTCTCATCTTAAGATAAAAGTAGGTCATCCCAATGGGACAGAGGCTTTTATCTTAATGATTGGAAATCTCAAGTTATCAAATGGTTTAACTCTGTATGATGTGATGGTGATACGTGAATATTATGTCACTTTGATCTTAGTTCATAAAATGGCAAAAGTGAACAAGATTTTTGTTGTTTTTGATGAGAGTAAATGTTATTTTATGAATCAGGATTTGAATCTGAAAAATGTTATGGGGACTGGTGATCAGTGTGAAGGGTTATACTACTATAATGAACAAGGTACTAGGGTTAATAAGAATAACCTAAGTTTTCAATGTTTGATATCTCAATATGATTAGCATTGTAGATTGGGTCATCCTGCAGAACCTGTTATGAATGTTTTAAAGAAATCTTCGAATTTTGATAAATCTAACAAGGGTTTTTGTTGTGAGGTTTGTCAAAGAGCTAAGCAAACTAGGAAACCTTTTCCTTTGAGTGATCATGTATCAAGTTCTTTGGGAGAACTTGTGCATCTGGACTTATGGGGGCCTTATAGGGTTACTAGTTCTGAAGGGTTTAAATATTTTTTAACTGTTGTGGATGATTACACAAGAGCTGTTTAGGTATATTTGATTAAGTATAAGGATGAAGTTTCACACTTTATAATTGTTATCTGATTGAAAATCAGTTTAATAAGAAAATTAAAGTTTTTAGAAGTGACAATGGAACTGAGTTTGTTAATCAAAATGTTAATAAATTTTGTGCTGATAAAGGAATCATTCATCAAACTTCTTGTGCTTATACTCCACAACAGAATGGTATTGCTGAAAGGAAACATAGTCATCTTTTAAATGTTGCTAGATCTCTTATGTTTCAGGGGGTAATTCCTTTGAGAATGTGGTCTGAATGTATTCTAACTGCTACTTATCTTATCAACAGGCTTCCTTCCTCTGTGTTGAATGGAAAATCTCCTTATGAGATGATATATAAAAAATGTCCTTCTCTCTCTCATTTAAGAGTTTTTGGTTGTTTGTGTTTTGCTGCCCTTGTCAATTCTAGTGATAAGTTTGGCAGCAGATCTGAAAAAATGT
The DNA here is from genome assembly GCA_026074375.1 of Tanacetum coccineum. Classification (NCBI taxonomy): domain Eukaryota; kingdom Viridiplantae; phylum Streptophyta; class Magnoliopsida; order Asterales; family Asteraceae; genus Tanacetum; species Tanacetum coccineum. The sequence goes on from BQNB010133323.1 coordinate 17,132, forward strand.
GTTTTTAATAGTGTATTTAGTGTTAAGAAAGGATTTAGGTTATATAGTTCCTTAATAAGCATCAATTTATTTTTTTAAGGATGTTAAGTTCTTTGTGAAATTTTTCCTTTTAAGGATTCTGAAAAAATCAATGTTGCTACTGAAATATTTTTAACAGATGTTAATCATATAACTTTTTTGACCTGGAATATCTGATTACCCAATTGTGATGAGTGAGTAGACCCTAATTGAATAGTTGACAAAAATAGTCACAGAGTGATAGTAGCAGCTCTTCTGAGTCTGGTGGGATTTCTGTCACTACTGATTTTGTTATTAATTCTGGAAATGATGTTGATAGCAGTGATAATATTTTTTTTGCCACTCAGAATGAGGGGGTTATCACACTTGAATAGAATGTATTTTCTGAGGGCGATATGGATCAAAATCCAAATATTGTTTCTCAGGATAATCAAAATCCAAGAAGGTCTTCTAGACAAAGATTTTTTCCTAAAAATTATAATGATTTTGTTGTGGATTCTAAGGTCAAATATGGGATTGAAAAGTATGTTGGGTATTCAAAGCTTAATTCTGAAAATTATTGTTTCATAACTCAACTAAATAAACATTTTAAGCCTAAGACTTTTTCTGAAGCCTCTAAATTTCCTCATTGGATTATGCTATGAATCAAGAGATGAATGCTTTACTTAGAAATGTCATTTGGGAAATTATAGATCTTTCTAAAGATAGAAAAGCCATTGGAAGAAAGTGGATTTATAAGATTAAATATCAATCTAGCGGTGAAATTGATAGATTTAAGGCTAGACTTTTGGCTCAGGGTTTTGGTCAAAAGGAAGGTATTGACTATGAGAAAAAATTTTCTCCTGTTGTGAAAATGGTCACTGTTAGATGTTTATTGAATATTGCTGTTTCTCAGTCTTGGCCTATTTTCCAGCTTGATGTTAACAATGCCTTTCTTTATGGTGATTTAGATGAGGATGTTTATATGAACCCATCTGAGGGATACTTTCCTTCAGGTAACAAGGTTTGCAAGCTTAAAAAACCTTTATATGGGTTAAAGCAAGCACCCAGGCAATGGAATGCTAAATTGACTTCTACTTTGATTGAAAATGATTTCAGTCAAAGCAATTCTGACTATTCTCTCTTTACTAAAACTGATAAGGGTGTTTTCCTTGCTTTACTTGTATATGTTGATGACATTATTATTACTGGAAATTAAATAGATGAAATTGAAATATTTTAAGTTTTTTCTCAAATCTAAGTTTATGATTAAAGACTTGTGTTAGCCTTAATTATATTAAGTCAAACAAGAATGTTATCGGTCTTAGAAAGTCAATCTAGGTCTTGTATTGTAATA
>BQNB010133324.1:0-18485 GCA_026074375.1 Tanacetum coccineum
AACGTCGTTTTACATCAAATTGCTTTAGAGTCCGAAAAATGAAAACGTGATTTAGCTGCTCGTTTTTGATAAATCAACCTAGAAATAACATATATCTCTTTTAAATATGTTCCGAAAAATTACCGGTTACGCAATAATTGCTTTTATGTGACAATAAAAGACCAAAAGTCAAAAATTCAAGTCAGACCCTAAAAGTCAAAGGGTAAAATCGTCATTCGAAATTTCGAAAATTCTCGGATGTTACATTTCTCATCTCCTAAACCGTCTTCACAGGTCACACCTCCACCAATCAACACGGAAGCTACAACTATCACCACATCTCTCCCAGAGATCACTCCATTCATTGCCCTTCAGCTAAGAGTGGCAAAATTAGAGCAAGATATGTCTGAAGTAATGAAGACTGATCACTCTGCTGCTGTTTTGGCTTCAATTAAATCCCAAGTTCCTACAGTTGTTGATAAGTATCTAGGAACAAAACTTGATGATTCTCTCCTTAGGGTTCGACAAACATACAAGAGTTGATAAGTATCTAGGAACAAAACTTCAAGATCTAGACAACGTGATTTTTCCACATCATACAAGAGTTGATTCGACAAACAATTAGCAATCAGATTCTCATTTTCAATGAGAAGGTTTTTCTTTACAATTTCAGCACATTGCTTGTCTACAGTATTCTGGTCCACTTCGTCATTCATTTGATCAAAAATTTCTTCCATTACTTTAACTTCTTTAAAGAGGGCCTTTTGAACTCCTGCAAAGTGTTCTTTAAGAGTTTTGAAAAATGGAATAACTTCAGTGAGGTAACATCTTTTTGTTTGCTCAAAACCTCTTTCCCCTTCTGTAACACCTGTTGGGGTGATTCTCTTTTTGCAAGTTTTGTCAAATTCCGTAAAAAGTTGTGTGAGTACATAAAGATTAATCTTCACTTGACTTTTAGTTGGAAGAACTCTGGGGACAAGCTTGACAGGAGTATTGGGTGGATACACTGTCAATGCTGAAAGTGGTTTTGGAACTGAGGTCTCAGCCTTTTTCCTGTCATTTTCATCTATGGACCAAAATATCTGTTCTGGGGTCAGATTTCTTTGTGGAGCAAAGGTTGCAAGAAGGTTCTCTTTCGAGTAATCTGGGGGTCCAATCTTAATTTTATTTTCCACACAAAGAGGGCTTTTCATTTTCTCAAGCATTCTTTTCCTAGTTATCTCAGATATCTCACGAGTATCCTCTGAGTCATGTACAACAGGGCGTGCATGATTGGTCATGACTAATACATGACCATTATAGAGGGCAGGTTGAACTTGCTTTGCACGGGTGAGACATAAGGGATTTTTGTAGCCTATCGCTACCTTGTTCTTTTCATCATAAAATGATTTTGGTTTACATATCATGTGAACCGTTTGAACAGACTGATCTTGTTTGTATAATCTATCTTCAACCTTTTCTTTTAGCCTTTTTATGTCTAAAAACTCTTCAAGGAATTTGTCTTCTTTTTGTTTAAAATCCTTTTTCAAAATGATCGCTTCTTCCCTCACTATCTTATGATGGTTAAGGGTAGAACGAAGTTGCAATTGTGCAGAATGAAGTTCCGATTTTAAAGAAGTTTCTTTTCGATTTCGGTCAGAGATAATTATTCTCATTTGTTCATCAATCTTTCGTTCTCTATCAGTTAATTCAAACTTAGCTTGTTGTTCATACACCCCGACCAGTTCCTTATATCTCGCAAGTTCAGAAGTCACTGAGTCATTAACTACTTTATCCTGCTTATTTACTGACATACTTTGGACACCCTGTTCATGCATTTCATCGAGAATTGACATCAATGCATCATTTCGTACAGAAGATACATTACTTTGTACAACATGTTCTTTGTTGTCTTCAGCATACTAATCATATGGAATAATATTACTATCACTCGTATAGTCAACATCAGATGTGACAAAAGTGAGATACGTAGTTGTGTTGTACATCATTTTGCATCTCGTGTACTTCATGATACTCATCCATATGATCTACAAAGGTATCATGATCTTGTACCTCAAACGGAGTATTCGAGTTATATGATGGCCCGACTTCTTCAGATGTAAGATTTGCCATGAACATGGTCTGCGTGGTGGGAGCCACATAACATACAGATGTGAATTGCATCGCATTGATAGCTTCAAGACATGGGGTGAAAGTTCCCAAGGAGTGCCAAATCTCCACTTGTCTTCAAATTGGTGACATGTTCTCCTGCCAAGAAACAACAAACTGCTCTTCATCCAGTACAACACCATTTCATGAGCATTCATAGCCAGCATTTGTCTTTAAATTAGTCTGATCCTAAGGACGCTTTGGTTGTGGGACATTCCTCGTGCTCTGTGCCACCGATTCCTTGCAGTTTATCACATTAATGGGTTTAGCTTGACCAGGATTCATGTTTCCAACTCTGTTCTGACCTCTTACATTCCCAGTTCCAACAACTTCTCTTGCGTTGTTCCTCTGAAATGGTCTTCCTTGATTATTCGCATTGTATCTACCTCGAACATCCTGAACAACAACTCTGCCGTCTTGAACTGTAGCATTGTTCCTTGCATTTGAGGAAGTAAAATAAATTATGAGTTAAGTGTTTGTCTTGGGAAGATGCGCTTTGACTGATTAGTTGAGGAAGGCAAGTGTGTTGGTTAGCTTTCAATCAAGTTACCGTTGAAGTGTTTCTGTGTCATTTGACAGTTATCAACAAGTGATGGTTGATTTGGGATTGTGGAGACCATGGATGATTGTGTTGGATATTGTTGAACGAGGCATTAGACATTAGTGCCGAAATGTATCATAGTTGGTTGAATGAACCTTTCCATCATCATTCTATTCTCATTAGCATGACCGCCTGTTGCTTCAAGTAAGCATACAACTGATCAAAGTTAGACTCTTTCAAACCTCTGTTGAGTTTTACTTCAGTTATGAATCTGCTCCATTCAGGTAACATGTTGTTCACAAATTTAGAGTTAAGCTGCATTCTGGACATGGTCATCTTGATGTTTCTCATGTCGTTAATGAGCTTCGAAAACCTAACATAGTAAACATGAATGGTCTCTCCTTTGATTTGATGGAAGCGTTCAAATTCATCGTATAATTGTGATTCCCTGTCATCCTTTGTTAACTCAGAACCTTCCAGAATCATCTTCACATTGTCCCAAATGTCTTTGGCGTCAGTATAATGGTTGATGAGTGTGTAGATGTCTTTTGGTATACCTTGAAGTAAGATATTCGTAGCACGATATGTTCGCTTTATACCTTTAGTTCTTCAGCAGAAAGGTTGTAAAGGACTCTAGCACGTACTGGACCTAGTTGAAGTGCACCTTAGTTTCTTAGCATCTTCAGAGGAGTTTGTATGAACGTTCCCATTTAAAAACGGACCTTCAGTAATCGATTTCATAATGTTCTCTCCATTATCTTTTCCCAGACAATACAGACGAATGCGTTGTTGCCAAGATTCAAAGTCTGTTCTGTCAAGCATTAGTGGGCGGGTATCGAAACCGGCATACTGGATATCTTCTGACATATTAGACATCTTGATTTATCGTTTACAGGATTTTACAAGTCTAAGATTTAAACCGATTAACGAAATTTTACAAAATCAATAGAAAACCGTAAATGAATAATTGTTTTGATTTAGTTTTGTTTGTTGTGGTTTGATTATCTTTGAAGTACTTGGTTGTGGTATTTGGTTTGTTGATTTGTTTGAAATTTGGCGCAGTTGGATTATAATTTTTTTTTACCCTATTACCAAAATCTAAATTTGGTGTAAAAATAAGCTAAAAAGGCTAAAAAAAAAAATTATATTTTACTTAATTTTTTCCCGCCAAAATGTGTCGCTAAAAAGATGTCGACTTGAAATTTTTTTACCCTATTACCAAAATTTGAATTTGATGTAAAAATAAGTTAAAAAGGCTATAGAAAAAATATTACAAATTACTTAATTTTTCCGCCAAAAAGTGTCGCTAAAAAGATGTCGACTGGAAATTTTTTTACCCTATTACCAAAATTTGAATTTGATGTAAAAATAAGTTAAAAAGGCTATAGAAAAAAGATTACAAATTACTTAATTTTTCCGCCAAAAAGTGTCGCTAAAAGGGGTGTCGTCTGGATATTTTAATCAAACCGCTGCCACCTTGAACAACTCGCCGCCAGTTTTTGTCAAGCAAACCGCCTTTGTAAGCGAGTAACTCGCCGTTTGAACTGGCAACTCGCCGTGTATTAAAATAATGCAAACCGCTGCTGTCTTAGGCAACCCGCCGTGAACTCAAACCGCTGCCTGATGGTAACTCGCTGCCTTGATTTTATAGTAACTCGCCGGTATCAAAAGAGTAACTCGCCGCCTAGGTTTTTATCCAAACCGCCTTGTATTTTGGCAACTCGCCATGGGTTTTTGGCAGAGTAACTTTTCCCTTTTGTTCAATATAATAATCAAATCGCCACCAATCCTGTGTAAACCGCCGCGAACAAGCAACTCGCCACCAAATTTAAACAAACCGCCGCGAATATAATTATTAAAATTAAGCAACTCGCCTTTGACTTTTTCCTAAATTTCCGGATCTTGTCCCCTATTTGGTCAAACCGCCGTGAAGAACAAATAATTAAATAAGCAACCCTCCACGTTGAACACAAGGTCGAATTGGACAAAATCACTCAAATAAGCTTTTCTATCTACGAATCAAAGCTCCAACATGCAATACTAAAGAGATATACCAATATTAAACATCCTATAACATGTATTTCTTCTTGGATCGTCAAAAATGAAGCAACCCTCTACGAAGAACACTAAGCTTTAAAAGCTTATAATTCGAACTAGGAGCTTGTTCAACACATGAAATTGTTAACAATCTAACCTTTTATGTAGATAGAACAAGTAACATCCAATTTTAACGCACAAATAAGCCAAACTCAAAAGTGAGCCGTGGGCCTTTTTGAGGCTTAAATAAGCACGAATTTGATCTTGTTTAACCACAAGAATCAACCATGAATCCACACGTAGCTCTGATGCCAATTGTAGGATCGTTTAATTCATAACACGAATGATGATTCTTGTGATTGGGCTAGTTTCTAGAGAGAGAAACACATAGAGAGATGTTTTAGAGAGAAAGAGAGTATGTGTTTAAAGTGAAATGATTATTGACTAGCTTACCTCTTCTAAAGTTAGAAGAGGCTTATATAGTTTTTACAAAATACTGGGTATTAGAACCCGGCTTAAAACCGAAAGACATACGATTAACTATTAAACTATGAACTATTATAAACAATAAATATACGGGGTGACCGAGTCTTTTACTCATATCTAACAGGGTGTAACATAAATACTAAAAATATATTGTGTCGGCTCACAACAATGAGGCCAAGTTACAAAAAAGAAAAAAAATACCGTCTTGTACTTGCCTTACAACATACAATTTACAAAATATGTTCATATATTCATAATACATGAAAATAATAACATGATGCCCTCATTCAACATTGTATAGGCTGTGACCAGCAGCAAAGAATCCAAGACCAAGAACAACTCCCAACTTTATCAACATTGAAGCCGGACCAACAGTAGGTAAAGTAGGTAACTCACTCATATTTCCTATTATTCAAAATCATATGAAAAATATGAGACAACCATATTTATAATAAAGAAAACCTAAAATCCTTTAGATTGTGAATAGAAAAATCCCAGAACAACCGTCATATTGTTATCTTCAACACTATCACATTATTAGGTAGTATATGTTTTAGCCTAATTTTAGGCTCAAATGCTCATTCTATACATCCTATTTTCCAAAAGCCCATTATTATAGTTTCTCTATGAGTTTTATGAGATTAGTTCAACGATTTCAAAGATGGACTTGAAGTATAACATATAATTATGATTATAATTTACAGGATGGTTGTTTTTTCTTAGTTCATACATGATAAAAGTGACTGCAGATGATAAATGTACTATTAAAATAAGATAATCACTAACCTCTTTGTCTCCTAAAATATCTTTATTTTTGATATCACCCTGCTCATTTATCAATCTCATGATCTCCTCTTGGACTTTCTGATCCAGCTGCTCAAAATTAGATTAAGAACATTAGCTAGAATGAGTATTTTGAATTATTAAAATACAACCAAATTAACTTGATACCTACCACACTAATTAAACAACAAATTCCAACACCTTTTATCTGCTAACATTTATAAGAAAATAAAGAAACCATGGTTATACTTTTCAGCTTATAAAACTCTGTACCTGACCAATTGGTTTCGGACATCGTTTTGTTATGTGTTTCAACTTTAGTGTTTTGTAAACAGCCTAATGCAAACAACCCTTAAATGATGATAAATTTTAAGCATGCAATCACGTTTCACTTCTGTGTCTCAAAATCAGCCAAAGTATAATACCCTATCAAAAACAAACTTTAATCTAAACAACTCATAAATTTTACGCCATAATTGTAACAATGCAAACGTAGTTCCAGTTATGTGTTTCAAACACCCCGACTAAGTCTTAAAGGCATTAAGTTAAGATTGTAAAAACGTTCTTATTTATATTTCTCTTGCAATCAGATACAAATAAATAACACCACTGATTCGAATATAACTTTCATTGGCACAACCCTCTGAACTCTATAATTGCAGTGATAAACATTTCAAATGTAATACCATCATCTTTCAAGCAAGTTTGTAATGCAACGTTGTTTTAGGCTTAGTGATTTTTTAACAATCCCAAACACCCCCTAAAAGTTACAACCATGCCAGAGGCTCTTTACCCGGCGCGTATAATTCATAAAAAGGATTTTTAGTTTACAGATCAAGATCAATTGGAGCTCATCGAAGGACCTTTTGGACGGTGGTATTTATATAAAAGTTCTCGCTTATTAAGAAAAAATGGCATGTTAAATTTCTCAATTATGTTGACCTGGTAGATACAACAATAATGCATTTGTTAATTAAACAATATGTCATTACAGTGTCTTTGGGATTGCTACTAAAACTGTTATCTACTCATGGAGTATTTGGTATCGTCGAATTGCAAAAAATTATCTTACTTTATGCTATCACATAATAGCTATTTTGAAACTCTATTACATTTGTCAAATAAATGACTATATGGGACATTGTACATGACTTTTTATATAAAGTATAACACACATACTATGTTTCTTTTAAAGCATTCTATAAATCCTAGATTCATCAAAAGAGGCGTGTTTAAACAGATTTTTTCAAAAATCAGCTAAGGGCTTCTTTTTCTCATTTAAGATGCAAAGCCTACTCCTGCCTTGAATCCGACAACTAAAAACATCAGCTCCTGCAACTAATGTGTCGAGTAGTCTCCTTCAGGAGGATTCATGAGGAACAATGTAACGCCTTTGCAAAAGTACAATCAACATTCAGAATATTGTGAATTATCATAGCTATGTTTTAATTAGAAAAAACAATAAAAAAAGTTTATTCAATATGTGTGTTCTAATATCACATAAAAGTTAATTAAATTCAATAACTCAAAAGTTAATTCTTTTAGAGTTACTATTCGAAACACCGAAATACTTGAAAAGTTTGGATTTACTCATGCATTGCAGGTCTTTCATTAGTCAATCCCTGACATGAGTCTTCGAACTTGTGTACCTTCCTTTGAAGAAACTGAATGTATTCAAGAACCTAAAAACCAACACTTTGTGATTAGCTATATAAAAAAATTTGGTAAACCACAAAATAAAGTAAACACATCCCTTATGATATACCATTAGTAAAAGGATAAACTTTTCGACTAAAAGCTAAATGTGATATACCATTAGATGTACTACTCAACGAATGTACTTGTCGAACAAAGACGAAATTGAGTTCGTATAAATACTGCTACTTGTGAAATCAATGAACAAAACCAACAATAAAATTTAAAGATGTAATTGAAGAGAAATTTTGCTTTATATACATTTCATTGAGTGGCATCTTATTTCCAAACTTTTCAACTAAAAGCTAAATGTGTATAACTATATACAGACTGCACGACTCTAGCCGAAAAAACCGTACCTTTATCATCCATCTTCTTCTTCTTCACGATGTTTCTGAAAAAGTGAACCTACAAAGGGAAGTCAATGTTAATACTAACTGTATAAATCAACAAAAGAACGACACACTCTATGAAACGGGAAAAAGAAAATTGCCATGCCATAAATATACACATTATAGTTATGTTTTCTACATTTGTTGAAAGTCAATCGTGATGCACCTTGTTGGTAAGTAATGATGGCAACCTTATGTCTTGATCTGTTTGACCCGTAGATGTTCAAGAATGACAGTAGCAAAAACTTCACGACTCTTCTTTCCTCGTCGTGACTTGCTTTCTGACATTCATTTATATCATTTTCTTCCTCAACTTTAGTATTTGCATCACCACTTTGACGCAAGTCGAAAACTATAAAAGATGCAACATGTAGGCAGCTTGCTTCCGGTCCAAACATAAATCTCCGTTTCTCCAAGAACAGAAGAACTTTCCATCTGCAGTTTAACAGATATGACAAATTCATATAATTTTCAAAAACCAAACTTATTTTCGTTTAAAGTATCAATTAACTTAGATAAGTCTTCATCCGAACCTGATCAGATTCAGAACCTGACATTTTCAACCTTCACTACCAGCTAAAGATTCGATAACCACCTTTTTAAGCAGAAATACCGAACAAAATTACCGTAACAGATTAAGTTTAGATAATTCACAGGAGGTGTTTATTTCAGCTTATTTAGCTGGCCTATGGCTTGCGTGGTTTCCAGCTCAAGTTTCATAATAAGCTTAACATAAGTTGAAAATCACATAAGCCATAAGCCGCTGCAAATTTTAGATTTGTTCATTTGGTAACTTAGGTAGGTATCTGCTTACTTACTAAAAAATCCAAGCGTTTGGGTAAAATTATGTCTTAACCTAGTTTAATAAGCATACACTTGTATTTTTTATTCATATTAACTCCATTTTCACATAGTTTTTGGGTTGACAAAGAATTTCCCAGCATTGGTCCCTGACACTCACCTTAAACTTTCCCAAAAGACCCCTCAACCAATTTCTGCCCATTTAGAATTTGTGAGTATGCTGCAAATAATCATAAATATTTGATCTTGGTACTAATAACATAATGAAGAACTCACAGAAGTTAAAGACGTTACCATAAGTTTCATTCCATAAGCTAATGGCTCTAATGCTGCATTTACATTTATTTTGAACAACGCCACTTCACCAACAGTTTATCCAAGAAACCTAAAATTAATATAATAAATAAGGTGATGTCGATCTTCAAGACCTATGCTATGAAATCTATTTGGGTAAGGTAATATAAAAGTATATATATTCACGCAGTCCCAACCTTCGCTTCAATTCTTTTTATAAATAATCCCCAGAACTTGTAACCCAATTTCCGATATGGTTATTCTGTAAGTCGTAAGGTATAATTGGTTTAAGATAAAGTCTGGGCAAAAAAAAAGTTCAAGCGTTTATTACTGATATCTCTTGTAGTTCATTGTTGACCACACTTTTATCCTTTGTTAAGACTCTATGAACTACACAGATCTGTATTACCACTCGTGCATTAAATAGAAAAACTAATAGTGGGCGTTTGAATTAAGCGTAATTATGTAGGCTTTGTGGGCTTATTTGAGTTATGAAAACCTCGTAATCCTTTTTTGCTTATGAACTTATTAGGCCGACGCACTAGATTATGGACCTTAAATATGCCATAAGCTCATAAAATCAGAAAAATGGAAATCTTTGAGCTTTTTAAATCAAATAAGTCTATAAGGGCTAAAATAAGGTGATCCCAACACACCCGCGAAAAAAGAATATAATATAGCACAGTATCATCTTGTACATTTTTAGGCAAAGAGATATCTTTATTTAAAAAAAAGTTCTCCTTAGTGATTATGAAAAATGATGAGGACGAAAATTCCTTCGAGAGAGTTACAAAGCTTCATTCAGACGTTTCAGTATAAGCATATTTAAACATTGTTTGCATAACATGGTGTATCACACTAAGAACTATTTTGCGGACTGTTTTTTTGGGTTTTCATGTTCACTAATCAAGCTAAAACTAAGAAGTATGATGTTCTTTGTTTTTAGTCTGCTATGCAGTTAAATTTAGTTTTTTATAACAGACATTTTTTTTATGTATGAGACTTAGTACCTGGAGGTTTTTTTCAATGTGCTTGATCACCAGGGGGGAGTGTGGGTTTCTTGAGTTTTGTCGAGGATGAATCAACGCCAAATGGTTGCTCGATCCTTTTCTTTGTGGTGTGGTAGGGAACTGAGTGGATTTGGAAGATGAGTTTTTGGCCTTTGATGTCGAGTATTTCAGTTGGTATTTGACGGGGATCTGCTTCTTTGTATTTGTGAGCGAGTTCTGAGCAGGGTACCAAAACTTTGGTTCCTATGATGACGATTCCTCAGTGCACGACATAACACAACTCTTCATCAATCCAAAACTAAACATAAGTAAAAAGTCAAAATACACTTAATGAGAAAATAAAGTTTACCCACGGTTTTGAAATAACCTTACCGACTTGGCATACCAAAACCATGCTCATCAAAAAACCAACGGTCATCATGCTTTTTAAGGGACCAGTGACGACCAAATTGTTTTACAGGCTCATACAGGAAGGGGACTGAAAAAAGGATACGTACCGCATGTTAGTAACTTGCCGCCAGATGCGGAGAATCTCAGGTTTAACTCCCGTCCGCCTGAAGATCATCCAACGCTATATTTGTGTTTATAAGCGAAGCCAAATGTAGGTCAAAATCCTCATTTTCTCCTCTATCTAAGGTGTGTATGTGTACAGTTGTGTGTTTTTTTTGTTTTTTATTTACTGATGGTAACACGTAACCCGCGTACATGGTAATGAAAAAAGCCGGGACATTTGTTGATCCAAGTTAACTTCTAATGATCGAATTCCTTATGCTTGTTTAAGATTTAGTTATGCTAGATAAATCTAACACAACTTAATTAAGAAACTTTGTTTGATAATACTAAACATTATGCGGAAACTAATCTTTAATATAAGAAAGAATTTCTTCAATAAATGTAAACACAAGACGTATATGCAAACAATAAAAGCTCTAATTTATTTTACATAATTTAATATGATATACTCTCCTGGTTATTAGGGTTACAAAACCTTAAAGCTATAACGATATTAAAAACAAAAGATTTCTAGATATTAAACTCTATGCCCTAGGACCTCCTTTTATACACCAAGGAGTCCTAGTCGATTTAGAATATATTCCTAAAACTTAGAATATTCTCTTATGATCTATTATATAATTAAATAATACTTATCACATAAGTAATCTGATCTTCACAATCAATTCTTTATCCTTTTTCTGGCTTTATCCATCCTTTGTCTGTAGAACTCTTTTAGCAGTCTTAATCTTTGAGCAATTGTACTTTTTGTACTAGCAGCATTATAACTTCTAGCACCTGAAGCTAGTATGTAATTATACACCAGGCAGCATTTAACTTGTGTTCAAGAAGTAGTAACTACTAGGAATTTTTTCTTCAATCTTCACCTAGTAGTAATACTTTACACTTGCAGTACTAAATTATACTAGAAGTAGTAACTAGCAGTACAATATACACTAGCTAGTACCTAAGTTCACGAGCAGTTAGGAACTAAGAACTTGGCAGTACTAACTACTTAGCTATTTTTCATTCAACTTTGTGCTCGCAGTAGTGACATAAAACCTTAGCGTCAGCAGTAACTTCAAGATCAATCAGGAAGTCTTTTAAATCTCAACAATCCTCCCTAACTTGATATTATTCTTCAAAATCTTAAGTTTCTTCATTGAAAGCTTCATTAATCACCTAGAGGATGCTTCCAAACACTTAATTGATTCTTGAGCTATTTTGTGAGAAGTTTAAGAAGCTGATATACCATTTTTTTAAAAATGATCACATTGAAGTTCTTATTTAAAATATCAATTAATTGTAGCATGTGTAAGGGAATATCTTTTTCTACCAACTTATGAATCGTGCATATGTTGCATCCTTAAGGAATGAACTCCATGAGTCATATATTTTCCAATCCAACACTCTGTAATCCTGTTGATTCCTCCATACTTGACCTTCAACATGTGGATCAAGCATTGTCTTTAGATTACCCCATAGCACTCTCTCATAGCCCTCCTCTGCCCTTGTTGACCTATGCTTAGCTTTTACCAATTTCCATAGGGTTTCTAAATCTTCCTTCCTTATAGCTTTAGCTTATGACTGAAGAACTAAGTACATCTTTGAACTTATCCACGCCCTGTTTATCTGGCCAACATTCCCTCCCCACAATCCACACCAACCTTAATGTTTTTCTTCCCCTTCTTTTATGGATCTTGTAGTCAACAATGCTTGGAGGCTTAGTTGCCAAAGGAATAGCATTAATTGCTACTTCCTCTTCATCAGGAACAATTTCTATTAGTCTTTGAAGCTCTGATGTTTCTTTATCCTCATCCACCTTTTGCTTCTTAATACTTTCTTATTCCAGCTCAGTGTCTGCTCTCTTTGAACTTCTCTCTTATGCTATCTCTGCTTTAGCATTCTTAAAACTCTCTTCTACACCAACACAAGTCCTATGAGTCAACAAAGGTATTCACTTTTTCTTTATTTAGTTTGCTTTGTCAAACAATTCTTGAATATTGGCAAAGGACTTATTCTTCAAATCTTTGGGCTTCCATCCTTCCATGTTTTTCAGATAAGTACACATGAAACTCCTTTGTTGAGCTCTTGTTGGTGGTCTATTCCTCTTCCCTTATGCTCTCTTAGCTTCAAAATGTTTTCTTCTTTGCTATAAGAATTGGACAAATAATCTTGCCTTTTCTTCATCAGTCAATTCCTCTTGCTCTTGAGCTTGTAGTCTTTGAGCCAACCGATAATCAGCTTCAACTCTAGCCTGAACATCATCCCAAGCTATGTTTACTTCTTCAATTTGTTAAGCTTTTTCTCTGGAAAGCCTTTCTTCTTCTTTTTCATCTTGTAGCTTGAAGGCAAGTTCTTTATCAAGCATTAATTGATCTTTCTTTAACAATTTCTTCACAGATTCTGGTTCAACCATTTTGCCTTTACCTTTATCCTGAACATTAAATTGTGATGGTTGTTGTGAAGAAACTGTTGGTGTAGGTGCTTGCTCTTGTTCATGAATAACAATACCTTTAGCTTTGGGTCTTATGCTAGCAGCTGTAATTGTTGTAGCAGCAGTTGTTGGTAGTTTAGCACTTTTCAGTTCAGCAAGTGCTTTAGCCAAAGTAATCTCATCATCAGTTATAATAGTTGTTGTAGTTGTAGCAGCACTAACTGGAATTGTACTGGCAGCTTTAACAGCAACTTTACTTTCAACAACCACCTCATCACCAACTAAGTCATGTACTCCAAACATATCTGTATCAGCATCAAAATGAGTATTAACTAAGTTAATTCCTGCATCAGCATCAATATCAGCTATCCTCCCCTGTTTGGATTCATCCTCCTCACCCAAACCTTCTTCATCAGAGGATTCCACTCTTCTAGATAAACCAACCTTGTATAATCTTTTAAGCCCATAAGTTCTTGACCCTCCTTTCTTCTCTAGTCTCTTGACCCTCCTTTTCAAACTTGTAATCTCCTGAGCTTGAGAGGTCTTAGTTTTCTCCAGATCAATAACTCTATTTTGCAAATTGGTACATAATTTCATCAATTCCTTTAGTTTTAAACTATCCTCACCACTTTGAAGTGTGTTACCTCTTGCGAGCAGTGGATCATTGGAAAGTTTAGATACATTCTCAGACCTAGTATGAGTAATTGTATCCCCCATGGTTACTTGGCGTCTGGGACCACCACCTGAACTAGTTCCTGGGGAACTTGGTTCATTAGGTGTTGCCTTGGATCGGGTCTTAAGGGTGCTACCACTGTCCTGCTCTGCTTCTAAGCTAGAAGCAAGTTAGTACGAGTTAGTGGCAGCTCTCCCTCACAAAACTGTCATCCATCTCCTCATTGACAGCCTCATCTGCTACATTGGTTGTAGGACCACTAGGCTAAGGTACCTCAGTGTCCTTTCTCTTTGGCCTCCTAGATTTTGAGTCTTTTGAGGTTGAGATGTTGATGGTTAAATAATAGTGGGTGTGTGATGGGGATTAGTTGGATTTGCTGACTGCAACTCCCACCTAACCTCACTCCACCCCAATCCTCTCACCACATCTTCTTCTTGTAGCTTGTTTCACCATTGTTAGATAGGGTGTGACTCTTACCAGGAAAATCCTTTCCCTACCTTTTCATCTCCTAAATATCTTCTTAGTGTGCGAGGGGTTACATACATGAATCCTATTATGACTTTGAAAAATCCCTACTAGTTGTTTCTCTAAAAACACTTGTACAAATCTTGGATACATTAAGAATTTGCCAGTCACATTCTCCAAGTTCTTCACCATAACTTTCAAAAAATATTTTAAATGTTGAACTCTGTTTGTAGCTAACAGATGTTTGTAGATGCCATAGTGCTACTAACTCATTCCATGCAGTAGTCTTAGAACTTAGGGCAATATAGAATAGTCATGAATACGGTATTTCATTGTGGGGAAAGGATGCCTTGTAAAAAAGTAAGCTTTTGTGAAATTTTCTCATACCTCATCCTTGTAAGTTCTTCAAAAATGGTAGCATTTTCAAAGATGGTAGCATTGGATAGACAATCAACACCTTCAGCATCTTCCAGTTGAAGATCTCTTCTAACAATCGACTCAGTGATGATGATCTTCTTTCCATTCACTAGGGCATGTAACTCTACTTCTCCATTGATAGTAGACTAGAACTGTTCTATGCAGGAAATGTATATAGTGGGATTGATCGTTAGTGCATACTTTATAGGGTTTGAATTTAGAAAATCCACAATTTGTTCAAACCCTTTACTTTTAGTGGGTTTAGACAAAAAACGCGACCATGTTGTAAGTATCTGCATACTTTAGATTCACCATTTGTGTTGGGTTTTGATGATGGATGATAAAATTGAGTTAGGGTTTATGATTAGAGAGTATTTGAAAGAGTGAAACCGATTAAATGATTGATTGAAACCCTTAATCAAAGTATTTATGAAAATACCCTCAACAACATTAACCATCACCCAGCAATAGTAATCCAGTAGTAGTAAGTTATGCCTAGCAGCATTAACTTTTACTAGTAGTATTAAGTTTATGCCTAGCAGCATTAACTTTGAGTTACCAACATTAACTCCAATTTCAGTCCAAACACTCTGTCTGTTTTTTAATATATTCAACTCTCTTTCTGTTTTTCAACTCACAAATTCTCTTAATTCTTTTACTCACCAAATCACTCTGTCTGTTTTTATTCCACACAGCTCTCTTTCTGTTTTTATTCTCACCAACTCTCTTAATTTTTTTACTTACCAAATCAATCTGTCTATTTTCTATAATAACCAGCTTTTCCATCATCAATCTAACACTTTTATTCGCTTTTTCTATAAAATGTTAGTCCAAAAACCAAGAAAACAAAACCCATAGCAATTCACAATTATCACAGTATTAATTACACTCAACAGTATTAAGTATAACTAACAGTAGAAACTCAGCAGTATTAAGTATAACTAGCAGCACTAATTATACTTAACAGCAGAAACTTTTAATGACATGAATAACAGTACTAATTCATACAAAACTCTACAAAAACATAAAGAGATAAAAGATTTTAGAGATTTAACATTCCAATACTAGCAATCAAATATTAAAATCTACTTACATCAAAAGCTTTTGTAAGCAAATCTGCAACATTCTTGTCAGTACGGATTTTGACCATTTGAATCAATTTCTTTTCATTGCAATCTCTAATAAAATGATGTTTAATCTCTATATGCTTTGTTTTTTAATGAAAAATAGGATTTTTAATTATGCAAATAGTATTGTTATTATCAATAAAGATCTTGGTATGCATAAAATTGTACCCATAATCAAGTAGTTGATTCTGAATCCAAAGCACTTGTCCACAACAACTTGAAGCAACCACATATTCAGCTTCTGTTGTGGAATTTACAACCACTGTCTATTTCTTGCACTGCCATGATATTAATCTACATCCAAGGAATTGATGACCTCCTGTTGTAGGCTTCCTATCCAAGCTTGCTCTAGCATAATCACTATCAGTGTATGCTACCAAATCAAAAGAAGAATCTTTTGGATATCAAAGGCCCAATTTTGGTTGACATTTTAAGTACCTAAAAATTCTTTTCACAACATGAAGATGTAAAACCTTTGGATTGACTTGGTATCTAGCATAGGCACACACTACAAACATAATATCAGGTTTTGAAGATGTAAGATACATCAATGAACCAATCATTGACCTATACATATGAACATCCACTTCTTCTTGTGTGTACCCTTGAGCAACCAATCTTGCTTTATTTCTTATCACAATTCCCCTTTCATCCTTTTTATTCCTGAAAACCCATTTAGTGCCTATAGCCCTTTTTCCATTTGGTAAAGCCACTAAAGTCCAAACTTCTTGTAACTTGAATTGTAGAAGCTCTTCCTGCATAGTAATCCTAAAAAGAATGTAAGTTCTCCCATAGAACTCATCTGAAATTTCTCATGCATCAACTTTTCAAATGCATTGCATAGCTCCTTCTTTGTTGAACCAAAGATGATATCATCCACATAAAAACTGGGACCACAAAATAACACCCTTTGTGCCTTTTGGGGGGGGGGATTTGAATAAGGTCTTACAATTTTCCCTCTTTAAAACCCATTGTCTAATAGATATGTTGGACAAGGTTTCATACCAAGCTCTAGGAGCTTGATGTAGTCCATCGTTGCTTTTCAAACCTTGTATACTTTATAAGAAAGTCTAGATCTTCAAAAATCCTGGTGGTTGACATAAATAAACCTCTTCTTCAACTTCCCATTAGAGTAAAGCACTTTTTAACATCCATTTGATTTACCACAAATTCTTTAAAATGAAAAATTAAAAAATGCATAAGCTAAAAATAGCATAATTGCTTCAATTCTTGCACAGGGGAAAATACTTCATCATAGTCAATCCCTTCTTCTTGTGTGTACCCTTGAGCAACCAATCTTGCTTTATTTCTTATCACAATTCCCCTTTCATCCTTTTTATTCCTGAAAACCCATTTAGAGCCAAAGCTTTTTCATTTGGTAAATCTCATTAAAGTCCAAACTTCTTGTAAATTGATTATAAGAAGCTCTTCGTGCATAGCCTCTATCCAGCTTGGATCCTTCAATGCATGAATTACCTTTTTGGGTTCTTCCTATGATAAAAAGCAAGCAAACAAGCAGTTTTGAAGGTCTTTATGGTTTGTTCTTTGTTAAATAGTACTAACAAACCCATGTTCCTTCAATTTCTTTGACATCTTTCTTGTTTGGGTAGTAATTGCAAACTATAAATCACTTGATCAAGAGGATGATCTTTATGAATTCTTGTCCAGCTTGGATCCTTCAATGCATGAATTATATTTTTGGGTTCTTCTTGTGATAAAAAGCAAGCAAACAAGCAGTTTTGAAGGTCTTTATGGTTTGTTATTTGTTGAATAGTACTAACAAACCCATGTTCCTCCAAACTCTTTGACATCCTTCTTGTTTGTG
This sequence comes from Tanacetum coccineum, assembly GCA_026074375.1. Taxonomy (NCBI): domain Eukaryota; kingdom Viridiplantae; phylum Streptophyta; class Magnoliopsida; order Asterales; family Asteraceae; genus Tanacetum; species Tanacetum coccineum. The sequence goes on from BQNB010133324.1 coordinate 17,603, forward strand.
TAGCTGATTGCAAATCTCTAATCACTTGATCAAGAGGATGATCTTTATGAATTCTTGTAGTTGGAATAGGACTGACTTGGATTGTTGTATCCAAATTGTGCATGTCAGCCTCTGCACCAACATCTTCATCATCTTCAAATACGTTATAATCTTTAAATTCAGGCATATTTAGATCAAGTGGAAGTTCAATGCTTGTTTTCCACCAACGACATTAACTTTATTTATGCTAGTAAGATTAACATTGTTAGTGCTGTTAACATTATCTTCCTTCTCTTGATCTATACCTTCACTATATTTTCTTGAATCTTCATTAACCTTCTTTCCATCAGCACTTGAAGGTTTGGATCTATCATCTTGAGAACTCTTTGTATCTTAGGAATATGGCAGATCAGCAGGCCATAATGGTAGCAAAATGTAATTTTTGACAGGTTTTGTCTCCTTTCTAGCTTGACCTACATTATCACTTGCTTTTGTATCTGCAAAACCATTAGACTGTGTACCTGCAACAATTGGCTCATAATTCATTGTTCTTGTTAGTGCATCAATATCAAATAGCCAATTTGGTCCACTACCTACAACATTAGGTGTACTCTCACTAAACTTAATATGCAAGTTTTCTTCCACTATCTTGTGAGGCTTAACTACTAACACTCTATTTTGCACATAGCAAGCAGTATTAACTGCTTCTGCCCAAAAAGTAGTTGGCAACTTAGAATCAGCTAGCATAGTCCTAGTAGCCTCAATTAGTGTCCTATTCCTCCTCTCAGCAACTCCATTTTGTTGAGGAGTTCTAGCTACACTAAATTGTCTCAAAATACCCTTCATCTCACAAAACTGATTCATCTCTTTGTTTTTGAACTCGGTCCCATTATCACATCTAATC
>BQNB010133326.1:0-15572 GCA_026074375.1 Tanacetum coccineum
AATACTAAAGGGATCTAGCTTAGCAGGTTAAAAGGAAGTGAAGAACAAGAATCAATCATGCAACACACAAACATATTGAATGATAAAAGATATGAGATCTTACTTGATTAAACATGTAATTAAGGCTGTTACAAAAGGGTTTGACACCTTAAAAACGCCCCAAAGAGCAGCTATAATCGTATTCTAATATTAGGGTTCGATTCCCAAAAGTTACACTTAAAAAACCTAAAACCAGTTTGTGTATATAGGAAATAGGCCGGGACGGTGTCGCAGGTTTTCTAACGCCGTCGCTCCACCGAATCTCCTAGGGTTTTCTTTTGAGGCGGTTACGTTCTGACTGCGTCTTGGAAATCTTGATGCCGTCTCTTGTATGATATGACGCCGTCGCTAGGATTCACGACACCGTCTTCAGGCACTATAGGGAATTTCTTCAAGAGATTTGGTGTAGAGTCATAATCTTGTCCGTTTCTTCTCCAAATGAGCCCAAGTCATGTGTATTTCCTCCAAATGCCATCCAAGTGCTAAAAACCTAAAAAAACGATTAAGCACATAATATGGGCGTATTTGCATGATTTAGGAGGTTAAATGACTCTGAAAAAGTGTATAAAATGACACCTCATCAAGTTGAATGAGGAAGTGTATATGTTGCCTCCATCTGGATTCTTTAATCCATCTAATAAAAAATTATGTAGATTGGAAAAGTTTTTATATGGGTTAAAACAAGCCCCAAGATAGTGGAATCATAAACTGTCTAACGCTCTTAAAGAAGCTGGTTTTGAACAATCTAAGAATGATCACTCTTTGTTTTTTAAAAATATTCATAAGTTTCCCTTGTTTTTATTAGTATATGTGGATTACATTGTCATCACATGTACTGATGAAAATGAGATAAATAAATTTAAACAATTTTTAAGTAATAAGTTTAAAATTGAAGATTTTGAGGAGTTAAAATATTTTTTGGGAATTGAGGTGTTAAAAGGTGTCACACTAAAAGGTGTGAGGTCCTAAGTTTGATTCCTGCTAGGTGCAAACAACTTCGAAGTGGCTACGCCAACCTCTTAAAACGGGAGGGCTTTACTTGGTTTGAATCTGTGTGGCGGTGGGTTCAAACCCCGTGGATTAGTCAGCCAAAAGAGCGGAAACCATGGTTACCAAATAAAAAGAAGTGTTAAAAACAAGTAATGGTTTATGTTTTTCATAAAGAAAGTATTGCCTTGAATTGCTTCATGAATTTGGTTTATTGGCTAGTAGGCATGTATTGACACCTTTACCTGAAAATATTATGCTTGCTCATTAAGAGTCTGAGAATGATAAGTTTTTTATTAACATAACAAACTATCAAAGATTGGTTGGCAAACTAATCTATCTTACCTTAACTAGGCCTGATATTTCATTTGTTGTCCATTGTCTAAGTCAGCATATGCATTCCCTATTAAAATCTCATTTTGAACTTGCTTTAAGACTTTTGAAGTATTGAAAGCTTGCTCCTGGAAGTGGTATTCAGTTTTCAATAAGGCATAGTAGTTTTAATATTTGTGCATTCTATGATTCTGACTAGGCTAAATGCCTTGTTACTAGGAGATATGTTTCTGGATACTGTGTTTTTATGGTTTTTTGGTTTCATGAAAGAGCAAAAAGCAAGCTACTTTATCTAAACCTTTATAGATCAATAGCAGCCGCTACTTATGAAGTGATGTGGATTGTTAAGATAATTAAAGATCTGAATGTTAATAACTTGATACCAGATGATTTGTATTGTGATAACAAGTCTGCAATACAAATAACTGCCAATCTAGTTATGCATGAGAAAACAAAGCACTTTGATATCAATGTTCATTTGGTCAGGGAAAAGTTGCATCAGGTTTGATAAAAACTGTTAAGGTTGGTTCTATAGAGAATGTAGCTGATATTCTGACAAAGGCACTTGGGTCATTTCAGAATCGTTATTTGACAAATAAGTTTGGAATGGTAAACCTTTTTGGGTCATAAGCTTGAGGGGGTGTTAACAGTTATAAGGCCTTTAGCAAACTTATGATAGTTAAAGGGTGCGTTATGGAAATTATTATGTATAATCCTAAATTTGGTCTAGCTATGTTAAGTTTTTTTGTGCAGGGGCCTTTGTGGAAGTATGGTCTATATAAGCAAAGGGAGCTAAGGTTTTCTCTCAGAAGTTGCATCCGTTTTCTCTATCTATCACAAATCTCTCTCTCAAAGTTTATTCAAGTTTTTTGTTTTAGTTTAAAATCTATTGATCTTTAGGTTTTGATCATCTTGGTCATAGTTTAGTTGTGGGTAATTGTAAGTGTGAGTTTTATATTTTGTAATAGTATAATCGATTCAAGCTTTAAAATACAAAATACATTATAAATTTTGAGTGACCTTGTTCTGATACCAATTGTGGAAACTAGAAGGGGGGGGGGGGGGGGTTGAATAGTTTACACGTTTGTTTTACGTTTTAAAAAGTTTACTTTCAAAAATGTATATATCCGAGTTATATGTTCAATCAAATCACAATAAATTCGCTTAATAAAATTCGCAACGAATAAATTCACAACGAATCTTGTTTACTAAACATGTCTTATATATCTTTAACTAGTTTACATGTCATCGTGAAAACATTCTTTAATAAATTCGCAACGAATCTTATTTACTAAACATGTTGGTCGAGGTTAAAAAGAGCGTGGTGATTAAAGTAAAGCAAGAAGATCACATCATACGCACCATAAGATCTATCACCCGCTTATGGTAATTAAAGATTACTCATTTATCAAGTTGAACCAAACTGGGATAACATATACCTTTTCTCGGATACGCTTTAACGACACGAGACTATTTGTTGTCGGCCTAAACTTTAGCTAATGATTGCATACTCGCTAGCAGGGCCGGTCTTGACTTTTTTGCTTCCCTGGGCGAGTCAACAAATAAATGCCCCTTTTAACATTGACGTAAAATACTTTTGTTAATAGTAGAAAGAAAATTGAAACTTAATCAACTTTGTTGACAATATTTTAACGCCGAAGGGTGAGTTCTTACTTTATTTCGTGTGTTTTGATTTGCGAAAACGATTTCTAATACTTTATAAACCTCAAATTTGTTAGTTCAAGGTGTATAAAGTGATTTAGAAATCATTTCTACAGACAAAACAAGCCAAACAAAGCTTTACAATTCGTTTTTTAGAAGTTTTGGAAAACACAAGTTCACATTAGGTTTTGGTTTAATTGTGTTGCCTTTCAAAAAATAACATTAGGTTTTGGTTTGAGAACGTCATAAATTTATCATTTTAAATGTGCATAACTCATAAAGTTTGTATTTTTATGATTGCTTAATGAGTTTAAAACAAAACTAAATGTTCTCTCTTTTAATCACGCTAGAAAAGCGAGCCTTTTGACTCAAATATACGAGGTTCAATTTATGTGTTCGACGTTATCAGTATGAGTTTTTTTCGTTGTCGTCTTTTATAAACTACTTGTTAAGATTTGTTCAATATTACTTGATATTGTTAAAACTTAAGATTTGACACGTTAAAAAGTGAAAAGTCATGCTACAATCCATATATTAAAAGTAAACTCTAACAAACAACTTAACTTTGTTTAAAATTTAAACTTAACAATAGTAGGCGAAAATATCCGAATTCTCTTTTAACAAGAAAATATCTGAAATGGCCAAGTATGAAAATAACAAAAGTAGCTAACAAAAGTAGTTCACAAAAGTGTCATTACTGTTTATATTTATTATTTTATGAAATAACTTTAACACGTAGTATTATTTGTTCTATTTGTGACTGCCCTCCTCACCCACGTGGGTGACCCACACAACCAATATATAAATTTGTTATTATCATTTTCTCTCTCCAAAAGTTAATATCTTCTTCATCAACATGAAACATTGTTGAAAACCTTCATATCCACTCCATATCTTTTTTCTATCTCAACGTATATGAAACCAAGATTTTGATGCCCCTAAAATGTTGATGCCTTGGGCCGTCGCCCGGCTCGCCCGATACCAAATCCGGCCCTGCTCGCTAGCTAGGGCAAGAACTAGTTTTTTACCATGTCATATTTTTTATCTTTAGTTAGGCTAGTACTTATTTTCACTTTATGTTTGCCGGTGTGGAGAATTATGGATATTGAATCTATTTGGTTTTAGAATGGTAGTTAAATAGTATTAAATGTAAAAGTAACTCATGGTCATAGTTTGGTTCAATGGTTATCGACTTCACTCTTTATTCGAAAGTGCTTGAAGTCGAATCCCTTGGCCCCTTTTTGTGATCGTTTTTCATATTTTACTTTGAAGTCGTTTTAAATCAATTGTGTTTTTAAAAGTAGGCAAACACAACTTAAATGAAATTATTGTAAACAACCATATCTCGAAAAGGTGTATATATATGCGCTTTTCTAACTTAAGGTCCGTTTGTTATGTCGTTTTTGACTTCATGGAATGGTTTCAAAGAAATAAAAATCGTTTGGTTCGAGTTTTAGGCTACGCTATAGTGCTTGATACCCTTTACAGTAGGTTTTGAAGAAAGTAACCATATTTTACTTTGAAGTCATTATACTATTACACATTAGAGAATTTAAACGACGTAGTATTTGACCCATTTCACTATTCATTTAAGCACTGTAGCTACAGTGCTACAGTGCTGGGCCAAAAATGCCCAAAAATTTGGGCCGGCCCTACTAGTTTTTTTTTTTTTTTTTTAATTTTGTTGGCACAAAATAGGGAGGAAAAAAATGTTACAAAAGTACCGACGCATTCAGATAAAAAAATATCCGCGGTAACATTTCCAAATTGACTTAAACAGACCCAAAATTTTGGGCCAGCCCAATTAGTTTTTTTTTTTTAAATTTGTCGGCACAAAATAGGGAGGAAAAAAATGTTACAAAAGTACCGACGCATTCAGATAAAAAAATATCCGCGGTAACATTTCCGAATTGACTATACTGAAAAAGTAAACCCGCACTATTAAATATGAGACCGACAAAATAAACTCGCACAAAATTAAAGGAACATTGCTACAGTGCTGGGCCAAAAAAAGCCCAAAAAAATTAGCCCAAAAATTTGGGCCGGCCAGATAAGTTTTTTTTTTTTATTTTATTTTAAATGTGTTGGTACAAATGAGGAAAAAATGTTACAAAAGTACCGACGCATTCAGATAAAAAAAATATCCTCGGTAACATTTCCGAATTGACTTAAACAGGCCCAAAAATTTGGGCCGGCCCAATTAGTTTTTTTTTTAAAATTTGTCGGCACAAATTAGGGAGGAAAAAAATGTTACAAAAGTACCGACGCATTCAGATAAAAAAATATCTGCGATAACATTTCCGAATTGACTTAAACAGACCCAAAATTTTGGGCCGGCCCAATTATAAAAAAATACCCGCGGTAACATTTTCGAATTGACTATACTGAAAAAGTAAACCCGCATTATTAAATATGAGACCGACAAAATAAACTCGCACAAAATTAAAGGAAAAAAAAAGAATTAATGACACGCAACAACGCGCGAAAAATTAGTGCCCCGCAGTAACGTGCAGGAAAAAATAAACTTACACTATTAAAAATAAAAAACGCGCGAAAAAACAAATAAAAATAAATAAATAACACATTTCACAAGTAAAACTACGTCGTTTTGGCACTGCTACAGTGCTTAAAATGAACAGCGCTACAGTACCCCGGCCCAATGGGCTCGGTTATTGTCCATCGGCCAAAAAAAAAAAAAAAACTTTATTATCCCTCTCTTCTTTTTTGGCCAAACAGGAAGTACTCTCATCTTTAACTATTTACGACTTTCTATCGATCTGGGCAAAAAAAAAAAAAATTCGCGATTGTCATTTTATATAAGAACAAAAACAAACTATTAAACATGAGACCGAAAAAATAAACCAAAAAAAAAATTAATGCCCACAATAACGCGCGAAAAATTAACGCCCGCAGCAACGTGCGGTTAATCTTGCTTGTTTATAACTATACTAAAGTTAACTAAATGTTATTCAATATTTTATTTCAAAAATATTTTTTTAATATTAGCCCATAATCAGTTTAATATTAGCTTATAGTCAGCCCAATATGCCGTTTGGGCTTGGGCTCGTGGGTTGGAAGGGCTTGGGCTTGGGCTATTTTTTTAATGGGTTTTAACATATTTTTATTTGATCCGTAAAATATTAACTAAGTCCGTCTTAGCTATTTTTCACGTATATACATAGCAAGTCGTTATTCAGTGGGTCACAACAAGTATCAAATAATCGTAAAACGATACAGTACGCAAACACCCCGTAACAAAACGCGAATATTTATAACTTATTCTGATTTAACTACTAGTGCACTAAAGTGTCACTATACAAATAGAAGGGGACAAATCACTTCGCATATCTACGCCACATAATGTTGCGGTTAATTTACACAATACCAATTAATGGTGAGCATTGGTTCAAAACCGAATCGAACCGACAAAAATCGAACCGAACCGAAAATCGAGTTTGGGGAAAAACGCGAACCGAAACCGAAACCGAACCGAAGTTTACCAAGAAAAACCAAAAACGAACCGAAACCGAACCGAACCGACAAAAACCGAATCGAATAAATAGTTAAGCGTATTTTTCTTTGTTCTGACCCGAACCGAACCGAAACCGAACCGACAAAACCGAAACCGAAAATTACAAATATACAAAACCGAAAACCGAACCGAAAATGATCGGTTCAGTTTCGGTCGGTTCGGTTCGGCTCGGTTTGTCGGTTCGGTTGGTTTTGCTCAGCCCTACACATGCATATGAACTTTGCTTTGCCATATTACAAGTAACTAGAGACAACCGGAAACATCATTGTTAACATTCTAAAGGGAATCTTGAATCACAACTAGCGACATCCAAATGCTCCTCGATTTTCCAAACTTTCATCCAAACTGTACCCGCTGCAATCCTTCCTTTTCCAAGGATTAACTCGAAATAGAAACCCCCCTCCATCGATACAATATTTGGCCGCCCAGAGATGCAAACTCATAGCGGATAATACGATAAGTCCGATTACGATATGAAAACTCTAAAGGACTCTTCACACGATTAAAGACTCTTGTACGGACACAAACCCTCCCATGAGACATTGGTCCATCACTATACCAAATCCGTAAACACGCCATCTTCCCCACCAACACCCAACATCTTAAAAACTTCTAAGCCCATGATGCCAATGGCAAACCCACAGGTTTTATCCCCCCCAAACACATCTTCATCTGGAAAAAATCGTGAGAAACAACTTTTGAACTCTAAAAAATAATCTCGTTTAACGCCTTTGAAGTCTTGATGCTTCCACCTTGATCCATCAATAGAGTCGAATTCCAAACCAAACCCAACGGCCCCCAACATATCTAAGACCAACATCACGACTACCTCATAAGACATAATTTTTCAGAAGCTCGAAATGACACATAAATCTTTAAAACTTTAGCAAGAATACTACGCACCATACCAAACCAAATCAATACAACCGTGTCCTTACCAGATAGACATCACCGCTCATTACCGCTTCCTTACTTAATACCTAGTGTTACAATGCCGACACCCCCACATATCCTGCTCCGCATTACATGTTCGTATTCCCGACTGTCCACTGAATTTGCTGCCCAAGGACCGCTTTAGCATACGCGTTAAAAGACTGAAAAAACATTTTCGTTGATACGACAGATTGAAGTTTCGAACCTACCACTGGGTTAGCCGTCCCCAGAACGTTTCCACATGTCTATTATAATTTCGACCATACTTGTCGCCACATCGCAAATAAATGGGAAAACCACACATCCATGCCTCCTTAAATAAGAAACTAACTGATTGATCTCATTAACGTTAATAAAACATACAAAACCAAATCGATGACCCGATTTGGATCTCTTTGCAGCTATGTAAACATCGATCACCACACCCCATTTGTTACAAATATCCCAAAGATCTTGGACCGACGCATTCCATGGGATATTAGAAACAAAGATTGATGAAAACGACTTATGTTCCTCACGAAAATTAGGATGAGATTTGTTGGGAATACCTTTGTTACGTTGCTCTTGACGACGATTATAACGGATGATCGTTCCTTTTGCTTTCTGAATAATTATTAGATCGGTGACCTGTGTCAATTGCCATCGTTATTTAAAAACAGAATAGCCAAGATCCGAAAATAGGATTGAAAACGCCTATCATTTGTGAAGATGGAGATCTAATTAGAATAAGGACAAAGTAGATCTATGAAATCACTCAGATTCCCATCGCGAAATGATTCAATAATTTGTTGTATCAGTTGATCGATGGTCTTATCATGTTTTCACAAATCAATAAGAAGAAGTTAAATGGTGCGTTGATTTAGAGAAGGATGGAAAATTGAAAAACCATAAAGTTTCCACACGTACATTCCACTAATACAACACTTATAAAGGCAATATATGAAAATTTTAGTGGATCGAAACTCACATACGGCCTTAGGCCTTTTTCAAATATTGCTTAATACTCTTACCGCAATTCATGTGTCCGAAGTCACGAATTCGAACCGGAGTTATAAACTTATTTACACCCACAAAATGAAAAAAATAAAGATAGTTATCTTAATGAAGAATACGACATCGATAGAACTAGACGCAATGAAGAAATGTAATCTGAAAAAAGAGTTTTTTATTTCTTTTCTACGACTGTCTTGACTTATAACGACGAGTGACGATGCATTCTGTTGGGATGTGGGAGTCGGATACGCATGTTATACAACTAAGAAGTACGTGAGCCTATTGGGGGTACACACGTTAAGACACGAAGAGTACGTTTATTAAACATTTAATATAATTTATTTATTTATTATTAAAGGTTTAATATGCTTCATAAAATATTTTAAATAACCGCTACTTACCGTTATGATTGTATAATTGACTTAACGACTATTTAAATATAAACCGAATGGACTAAATTGACAAAACCCGAACTTTGTGGGTGTCACTTGTTGACCGGCCCATATAGCTTCTAGAAGGGGGTTTTGAAATCAATTTAGGAAATAAGGGATAACAGTTGTATTGTGATAAGGAATTAAAGGTATTCTAGTTTATCTAGAACTAGTGTTTGATCCCTATATAAACACCCTCAATCCCTCATAAATCACAGATGATACAATGTAAAAAGTTAATCGATATACTATAGATCCCTAAACATCACATGGCTCAAAATTATCATTATATCCCTTATTCAGTCTTTTCGACAATCAGAAAGAAGAATAAAATCATTCACATGCATGATTTACATATCCATACGTATGCATGATTATCAACATGTACGCATGTTATAATCTAAAGGCATGCATGTTCCCTTTTTTGTTTTATGCCGATCGGCAGCACGAAAACAGAAAAAGGGTTTGTTGTTTAATCGACCCAACTCAAGAAACAACAAGGTGTTCCGTTGTTTATTCGTGAAGCAACGACTAGCATTGTTGCGTACTTGTTTGACGTGTTATGTGAGCAACTGTAGAGGTGATAACTTAATCACTAAGATTTCAAGATCAAGATTCTCGTTTATTGACTTTTGTCATTAAACATAACGGTTAGTTTTTCTTACTTTATTTGTGTGTTAATTTTTAATATCAAACTAGATCCATCTTTTGTGTATACTCGTAGTACCTGGTTAACATAGTTTATAAAATCCCAACAGTATGGCATCTACGAGCCAACCTTGATTGGTGTTCTGGGTTGGCCACTTAATAAAACAGTAGACCCACCTGAGAAACTTTATTTATTGTTTGAACTGAAAATTATGGCGATAATATGTTAATTTATTTGCCAAAAAGAATAAATACAAAACCTTGAATCTTGTATTATCTACTGGGGGCTTGGAATATAGATTGAAAAGGAATAGATTTATAATTAAAAGTTAATTAAGTTTTTAGTTTTCTATTCTTTTCTTTTTCGGCCTTAAGACTCACGCAATCATGTTATATGATGGATGTGGCGATCTAGGTACTTTAGCAGAAAACCTAGTGAGAGTCTTTTGGTTCTCCGTTTGGGAAAGACTCTTATGAGAACTCAGGGCATTATGTGATTTACAACTTTCTTAATAAAGTCTGTCTTCACCTCATCCCCTCTTTCTGTCTGTTTATTTGCTTATATGTGATATTCCATGAGACTGGTTAATATATGCAAAAGACTTTTTGAAACTCTAAACGGACTAAGCTTAAAGTGGAACTTGTTTTATTTAAACCAAAATATTCTTACGAGTTTATGTGTCATACGGGTGTGGTTATCTATAATGTTGCGTTTAGAAACATGACTTTCTCACGACGCACTTACTCGACTCTTGGTTTAAATTGCTTGTTAAATTACACATAGTACTTATTAACTCCCTAGTGACCTGCTATGTGTTATTTATAAAACTTGTTTTTGGACAAATAAATACGCACATTAAACTATGAAACTTGTTTTCTTGAAAATTTAAAGTTTTTATGCTCTTATCAATGATGAATCACTACTGACCATGGATTTAGTGTAGATGTAGGGTTTAATTGACCTTTAATCTTTTTCCGCGCCACTACATATTTTGGCATATGAGGCAATTATTGGAATAACTAGTGTCTTTGGACACATGCAAGAGTACAATATAGGGTTTGGTTAATTTTTAATGTTTTCTCGCGATATTAACACATCTAAAAACCAAGTTAACAAAATGTTTTTCTTAACTTGTGATACAAAGATGTTTTCCATGCTTCTTTGTACACCTTTTGACACATGTTTTCAAAAACTTATGTGTATACCCTTATGTGAAAGTTTAAGTCTATGTCAGCCAATCTAAGAACACTTGCACTTGGTTTTTTTCTCTCTGGTCAGACCTAAGGTTAATTCCAACCCAAGGCAAAAAAATTCTCTCTGGTCAGATCTAAGGTTAATTTTTGTATGTTCTTACTTGGTTGACTTAAATCGAGTATGATTGGTTAGACCTTGGACCCGAGGCATAATATGAGACAAAACATATACATGACATTACTATATGAGTTACTAAAGTCATGTGTCTCATAAATCTAAGAGTTGCATTTACAATGCATTTAACGCATGCCGCTTACGCTCTTGCCCTACTTGTTTAACGCCTATCAAGACTCCGGTAAAAAGTGGGAGGTTGTTTGGACATTACAATTTGAAAATTTACAAAACCTATTAGACGAAATGAAGAAAGAAGAAACATGAAAGGACAAATAATGTAATATTTAGCTTGTTAGTAACTAGGGTTTGTAACCATCCTCTACTATATAAAGAGGATAGCGTCTAGGTTACGATCCACCATTCATAGCAGACTTCTCCAATGAGAGTCCTAAAAAACGCATAAGCGTGTGTAGTGTAGTAGTATAGTTTAGTTCTTATTGTGTTTTAAATAAAAGAAAACATTATTATAACATGATATGTGTTTCTTGTTCCTTTATATTCCGCAGTTCTTATCAATCATGTTTTATATTACGCCTATTTATCCAGATCTTGGATCTAACAATGACTATGTATGTTAGTCTATTAGTATTTAAATAGGTTGTATTTAATTCTTTAAGAATTTTAATTATCGAAAATACTAAAATTGAACTTTATATATGTTTCTGTTAATGTGTTATTGCAACATAATTCAGTAAAACGAAAGTTTGTTTTTCTTAAAAAGACAAACATAGTCTCTTTTCCTGGTAAGAAAGAGTGAGACTTACTCCTATCTCTTCTCATTGGTTGAAAAAAATAAGATAGGGTTATAATTAAAAAAATTCTCAATTATATTTAAACTTACTTTCAATCTTTCATTACCCTTTTTCGGTTCTGAAATCTTTGAAAGATAAAATATTTTGTGTAACTAGAGAACATTTTGTCACGATGTATGAGTTTAAACTGCAATGAGTAAAGAAAATTACTAGAATGTCATCTGGGTATTTTTCTTATTCTATGTATTTTTCTTGGACTCACTTCATTCCTTATAGTGCTAAACACCCTTATGGCTAGGCAGGCCGATAAAGAAGGAATTGCATGCTAAATGTTCAAGTTAATAAAAGCATGGATGGCTAGTCACTCATCTACATAAGTAGAACTTCATATACTATGTTTAATACCTAAGTACATTGCTACTTGTAGGCATTCTAAGAGAGTAGGAAAGTAAATAAATCGCTATTTGTTTTTGACTGGTGATGTAACACTTATCAATGGTTGACAAATCCAGTGGGAGGTTTAGCGTTTTCATTCATAAAAAAGACATTCATGTAATGTTATCAAATTTCAGTGGGAGCTACAAGATTTATTTCCTTGTTAGTTGCCCATATTATTTCTTGCTTGCTTTGAAATAATTTATTACTTTCCGAATATGGACAACCATAGTTTTAAGGAAATTGCATTTTATTTTATAAGATAACAAGTTGCCTTTCTAAGGTTGCTTTTGGAAACGTTATCTATAAAATAATAATCCACAATTCCTTATTAAACATTATGGTTTGAAATCTACTTGTAATATCTATGACACTATCATATTGTTTATACAATCAAGCACTTGTCGTACTATTTGTCTACTTTAGATCATGTTGTCCTGTACACAAGTGGGAGAAATCTTAAGTGTGTGAAAGGAACAAAATATAACAATATGATTATTGGTTTCTTTTGACCGCAAGGTAAGAAAGCTAATAAATCTACTAAGACTTAAACACGATGTTTGTTGCCCTATTACATTTAAATGTCAAGATATAATATAAAGCTACTTCAACTCATTGACTATATGTTTTAGTCAAAAATAATTATGATTAATTATATAATCATAATTATGAAGTATGTAATTAACTTGAAATTACTATTGAACTCAAGAGTGTGCGTTCATAATTTATTTAGTTAGTATAATTATGTTTGCTTCTTAAGACATAATCATAAAGTCCTTGAATTAATCAAATGACTCATAACATAAAGTATGTAGTAAAATTGTTATGTCTTCTTGTTAACACATAAACATGAGGTCCTTGAATTATTCAAAGACTTATAATGTATACTTGACATGTTCTGTTTTCTTGTAAACACATGAACATAGAGTTCTTGAACTATTCAAAGAAATATACGTTATAGCATGCACTTGGTTTTAAAATACTAAGTATTCAATTGGCTCGACCCAATTGGCCAGTATTTCAATCCAAAGAGAATTACGGTTATCTAATGAAATTCCGATGTAGTCTCACATTATAATGACGCATAGAATACCACATTATTATGTATGTCTAATGTTTTGAAAGACAAACTATATTCGCATTGTTTGATTTCTGATAACTTTAATTGCTCTACCTCCAAAATCTATCAAGGTTAGAAATTTGTGTGTGTCGTAGATACACTCAATATAGTTCCAACGTAGAAGGTATTTAAGACATTAGCTATTTTATGGATTCGGTGAAATCCCATTATGTCTTGATTAAAGTTTTGAAATTTGTTAATATCTTATGAAGCATATTATTAACAAGCTAGAGATGAGAACTATAAAATATGTTTTGAATTTCCCAATTAAGAATAATTTATTGTTACTTAAATACTTAGTATTTAGAAAATTGACTCTACTTACAAAAATAAGTGGGATTAATCTAAGACTGTAGATATCAAGAACAAAAATCTTAACCTACTAAAAAAAAAAAAAATAAATTCACTTGCTGATGTCATACTGAGGTTAAACATGAAAATGTCAAACCAAAGTATAATGTAACTCTCATTCATAAATCCACAGGAATGCCTCATCAATGGAGTGATATTTTAATATCAATGTTGAAGAATATAAGTTAGAAGGTCATAGTAAACCTGCTAACTAATAAGATGAATCATCACCTCCTGAATCTGATAAATGTCTTAGAACAATGAATGGTAGGATGCAGTCCTTAAAAGATAATCAATGTTTTGAGCTTGATGAGTTTCTTTTGAAGAAAGGCTCGCAAGGACAAAATTGTATACATATTAATGCCTGACTGGTGATAGAAGTTTTAATCTTACTCAAGCAATTGACTATGATTAAGTTAGTTAATTTTATTTTCTACGCGCATTAATTATATATAAAGAATTAGTTTTATACATGTTTTATTGAATATGAAATATGGCAATTAAGGTTGCATAACTCTTTCCTTAATGGTTACCTTTGCGAGGATGTTGTGTAATCGAAAAAGGTTATGAGTTCTAAATATACTTACAAGATATGGGTCAGGCCTGGCTTTCCTTGGACTTTCTATAAGGCAGCCCGGTTAGCTTACTAATTATTACATATTATAGACTAACTATTATAAAGGCTTGTGAGATCGATAATGATCGTCACTTCACTAGAAACTGTATTTCTAACAATCTCCCCCTAAGGGATGATCGTTGAGATCTCATAAATGATCAACACTTTTTGTATTTCTAACAATCTCCCCCTAAGGGGTGATCATAGAGATCTCTCCTTGTGACCTTGATCATTAATTGTTGAAGCTTTTTGTCATGATCTTGAGTCTTTTTTGTGTAATAGTTGATCTTTTGTCTTGCATCTTTATGTAGTGGTCTTTGATCATTACGCTTAAGCTTGTTCCTTCATGCTTGATGATCTTGTGATCTTGAGCCTTTATTACTTGATTTTTGATTTTGAACTTCTTGAGATCATAATTCTTGCATCATCATTTGATTATCTTGTAATACTTTGCCTTCTTGTGTTCTTGTGACTTTGGACCAACATGTTCATTCTTGGTATTATCTTGAAAGCTTGCTAAGAATCTCCTTGAATAGACTTTGACATGATAACTTAATGTCTTTAAGGAAAATGTTGATTATCAGAGTAGCGTAAGACTTTGTAACTTGAGCTTTCTTGAATACTTGAAACTTTACTTCTTTGAGTATGAGCATGTGGCTATGAATTCGACTCATCGTGGACTAGATACTGCTACCATCGGGAAACCTACAAGTTTATGTTAGCAATAAGCACAAACATGGACGAAAGTGTCTTTGTCACTTCATTGAATAGGGTTGCAATAATCACGGTTCCCCGTTAATCAGTATAAATACTGCCTGTGATCAGGTATAATTCAAAAGAATCTCTTTAACAGGGTTTCGCAGCTGCACTAGCCGTTCTCGTTACTGGAGCGTCTCAAAGCAGACAATACGGTAAGAGTGAATCAGTAAGTTACTATCTTCCCGATTGAGTCGTTAATTCGTGTTCAACTTTCCTATGCCCATGGACATAAGATTAAAAATTAATTTAAGAAAATTAGTTGACGTGTTAATGAGTAAAGAGTTTTCTAACACGCCAAATAGTTTTATCTTTTCAAATTCATCCGTCAATTCATATACTGAACCGATATTGATATTCAGTTGTCACAAGTTTGATTCATATAGACTCGCACAAGTCACCTGCCGCAGTGCTTGTTTGATGTTGGCACTAGTAGGATTTCCATCGTCACTGTGAATACTATAAGGTATCACTTTGATGTTCTTGCAATATCACAAGGATAATGCGAAGGACTCTTAGTATCTCACATGTGTTCATAGTGTATGAATCAACATGTATATTTTAGAATTATGTCCTTTGAGATTTATATTGATCTCTTTTGACTCTAGACTCAAT
>BQNB010133327.1:0-18484 GCA_026074375.1 Tanacetum coccineum
TCGTAAAGAGTTTAGATAGATCGAGGGTGATCTTGTTAGTGTCTAGGTGAAGTGTAGTGAAGTTGTGAAGTGAAGTGAAGTTATGAAGTGTAGTGAAGTTATGAAGTGTAGTGAAGTTGTAAAGTGAAGTGAAGGTGTGAAGTGAAGAGAAGTTATGAAGTGAAGTGAAGTTGTGCGGTGAAGTGAAGTTATGCGGTGAAGTGAAGTTGTGTCGTGAAGTGAAGTTGTGCGGTTAGTATGTTAGTCCTTAAAATACAAAAGTTATGATAGATTGGTTCTATCTAGGATTAGAACTCGACATTTGGCTTAGTGTCGGAAATCGGTATAAGCTTGGTGTGTATGGTTTTATCTGCCTAAAGGGAGCTTGTTGACTAGTGAAGTAACTCTCTAGTTGGGTACTCGGGGAGTGGAGTAGGGCGAAGGGGTGCTTCGTGACCGAACCACTATAAATCATCGCGTCCGGTTTGCACTTTCTTTTACTTTTTGCTCTACATCTTTATTTAGCTTATCGCCTTACATTTATATTTGCATTAGATCTATATGTGTGTTGATTGTTGCTTATATTGTTTGGATGATGATTGTGTCATGGATAGAAGTTAACATTATAATTGTGTTTATATTGCTATGACACTTATCATATTGCATCTAACTTAATGGATAATTTGATACGAAATATTTTTAGTTTTTAAATGGAAACGTATTCACCCCCTCTACGATTTCCACAATCTCGTTTAATTTGTTGTAATAGTCGTATGCTTCATGATACTTTTTTGAACTAAACGACGAATGGGGTTTTTGATGGTGGTATAAGATGGAGGGTGTCGGCTATCATAGTAGTTTCGGGTTGTGATTTTGATGCAATACTCAGTGGGGTTGTAGTTGTTAGGTCGGTTCCTAAAACAGGCATCGCGAAATAGTTCAAAAAGGTTGTTGCTCATTTCCTACTCAATATATAATCCTAAAGCTAAAATGAACTGCTGATGTGTCATTGTGTGGTATATATTTTATTGATTCAAGTTTTAAATTTATATTTTGCCGACTAACCAAAAACAACACTTTAACGGTGTACCCGATCGGTAGTAGTTTCGTGGTAAGTAGGGTGTCAGACACTTGAAGCGAGGTTAAATCTATCAATTTAATTAATATCTTGGTTATCTAATCTATGTTAATTCTATCATATTCTAAACCTATGTCAGTCCTAATCCTAATTCTAACGGGAAAAGGAGGGTTTTCAGCCAGAGAGCCAAATATAAGAAAATAATATTAACCATTATTAATCCGATTAGAAAGTTGGTTTGTTTATTCACTGCAATGATTTCTTCTCTCGAGGCGGTATATCATTCTTAAGACTTAGGCGTTACATCATCCTAAGACCTAGATACATTAATTATGTCACAATTGAAGCATCCGCATAAAAGCCATTCCGTATTTGCTGATTATAATCTATCCTAGGGATTAAAGCAATGGTGATCTTGTTAAACCATAGCTCATAGAGACTTTACCCACTTACCGCTTAATGGTGATTTATACACTAGTAGTCCACTTGTCCAACCATCTAATAGAATCAGAACGTCATTTGTTGAATTATCTAGGTTCACCTTCTAGTCAACACGATCAATAAACTATTGGCAATATCCAATTAACTAGTTAAGCCCGAAGCGTATCCTAGACACAGATTTAGAAGGACAATATTTATGATCCTATGATTCTAGATATAACAACCCGCAATTTTCATCAATAAAATTATCCATCTGTTAAATTAGATGCAATGTAATATCCATCTATTAAATTAGATGCAATGTAACATCTATATATACCACATTTTTATAAGGAAAATTTTCCTTTATTCTATTATGTAACGTAGTTTACATAACTAAAGTAAACGAGCTCACGCAACAACCAATGCCATCCATCCTATATCTATGTTTATATCATGTAAACATCCTAATATGTCAAGTCTATTTCCTAATATCATTTTTACCAAATACATTATCTATTTAACGTGCCATTTACAATGTTATTTCAAAACAGGCATTATATGTTAACGTTTATATCAAAACCCTAATTATATGTAATGTTTACATATAAAATAAATGTACAAACTTCCAAGGCAAGTGTACAAGTCCTTAATGCCTAAAGTACAAATCAATTAAGCATGATATTCAAAATAACCATTTTTCCCTCCATTTTTCTTAAGGATTCTTACCACTACTTAAGCACAGGTTACAAGCTCTTAATGCACAACATTTAAATCATGTTTTCCCTCCATTCCACTTCACAATACACATTTTAAAATCCAAAAACCCTAACCCGAAACCCTATTGAACCCGACACCTATATTTTCATTTTAAAACCCATTTTAAAACAAGTAAGCACCTTAAGCTAGCACCCTACCATCACCATGACACCACCCTTAGTCACCTCCTTGCCTCCTTGCTTGCTACAACACTTGATCACCAAATTAAAACCATCCTTGTCACCTCCTTTGTATGCCGCACCCTCCAACCATCCCACACCTTGCATAGCTACCTTCCTAGCCCTCAATACTCACCCTATAGCTGCCATTAGTCATTACCTACAAGCCTTGGCCACTACTCCAAGTATACTTGGTCACCAAGAGTGGTTCACACACCACTAAATAGGCAAATGACCCCATTCTTTACTCCACACTCAAACTCATCAAACACTCAAATGGAGCTCTAAACAAGGATCAAAGAAGGAAGAACTCAACAAATTTGAAGCCAAGAATCAAGAGAAGGAAACCCTTGAAGTCGTTTCCAGGCGTACAAATCTAAATAAGCTCATACGACCCATATAAGCTCAAGTAAGCTTAAAAACTTGTTCCATAAGCTCATAATCTGTTTTAAATCTTTCATAAGGCTTGTAAGATCATATGTTAACTCTTGTTTAAGCCCTTGAATCACAAACCCATGCGTTTTGGTTTTCCTAAACCAAACATGCCCATTTTTTATCATTAAGCTCATAAGCTATTTTGATAAGCTATAAGCTTGTAAAAGTTATTCATCCTAACTTATTTTAATAAGCTATAACCTGCAAATTACTTTCTATATTGAACAAAAATCACAATTATGAATTTTGGACTAAAAATGCAAATGTTTTCATGCACAAGGGTATATATTGTAAATTTCTGAAATTTTATAGTTTTGGGCTGAAAATGTCATTATTTCAAAGTTATAACTATGAGGGGCTGTTTCGCCAAGTTTTAAAGTTAAAGGTTTAAGTTATAAATACTTTATATATAAAGGACTAACTTTGTAAAATTATATAAATCAAGGATATATATTGCAATTTTTGCATTCTTAAAAATATAAAATATAATATTTTTATATAAATTATAAAAATATATATAAATATTATAAAACTCAATTTTATTAAAACCCGACACATTTGTCGTTATTAATCATCTATCGACGCATTATAAAACAACTACGTTATATATTTAACTTAATTTATCATCGACTAGCTTTTGGAAAAAAACTTAAAATCTTATCGTATCACGTTACTAGGGAATTTCTTGTGAGGGGTTTCATTTGGGTATAAGTTTTGACGAGTTTGCTAGATTTACGATTTAAAGTATCTTGGCTTCTCAAACGTTTACTGCATGACCTCTGAATTATGATAGCCCGAACAGTGATACAATATTTCCATAAATTACTAATTCAAAGTAATATGTATGATTAAACTTTATGAAGTTTTGAAGCATAAACAATCAAACTAAGACTTGACATATTATCCCAGGTTGCGTGACGAGGCCGTTACTTTCATTTGATATACTTTTGCCATCAATCAGATTTCCCTATTAAGGTGAGTTCATAGCCTCGCATTTTAAATCTTTGAAATGTTTCATAAACCCGCGAGGGGGATACATGCTATAAACCATGAATACAAGTGTTTTTCCAACTATATGCTATCCTGATGCATTATTGCCTAAGTCCCTACTTTTGCCATTAAGACCCTACTATCATGAACCGTTAATTACTCTTCGGAGTAAGCGCGAATGCTGTGAGTAGATCTATTTGGAACCGAACTCCCCCGTTGGTATACCTGTACTTTTGGTAACCAAACGCACTTCATTTGAATAAAATATGCGGGTGTTTAGCAAAGGCACCCATTAGGGCAACTACTTGTGATTATTGATTATCTCAAGGCTTCGGTGTCATGAGCTTAGGGCAATAATATTGTTTTCTATAATAATTGTACCTACATTGCAATTATTACTATTATGGGTGTATAACAACGTAACCCACTGTTATGATGACTTGTATTCAAACTATTTATCATAAACCTATGAATTTCACTCAACCATTGTGTTGATCTTTTTAGCATGTTTATCTCAGGTAATTGAGCAACTTATGACACGAAGTGACACGGACTTGAAGATGGTTAAACTGTTATCATTGAAACTTTATGTTTCTAGATTTTGGGATCTCTCTTTTTGTAAAAACTCTAATGAATAAATGAATGATAACTAAATTTTCCAAAAACGTCTCTTTACGAGTCATTTTCTATGATTATGACTGTTGTACTATGAAGTAATACCCCAGATTAGCTTCCGTTGCTATATGTCAAAAATGGGGGTGTTATAGATTGGTATCAAGAGCCACGGTTATAGAGAACAAGGTTGAAACCTTAGCTATAACTACTTTTCTTTTTCCATCCAAGAAAGTCCTTCGTGCCACTACATTTCCGGAATAGTATGTAAAAATACATAACTATTATACTATTATATAAATAACTTATGTTATTTACCGCTGGGTTGTTAACAGAGTGATGTCTTCTCCCAACCACCCTACTTCTGATATTGAGGATGCTTTTTCCTCTAACTGTCCAGACTATATCCCGGCTTCCCCGGACTATTCCTCAGCTTAACCGGGAAAATCTTATTCTAGCTCTTCAAATAACTCATTTGGTTTAGTTCCAATAGCTTCACCAACTCTTTCATTTTTTCATGATGACCTCTATATGAAGGTCATGCAAGCATATTATGCTAAAGAATCACCTATTCCATCGCCAACTATTGTATGCTCCATCTCCAAATTCTTTTTCACACAATGTTTAATCCTCAAGAATTCTTTCTTCCTGAGGAATTATTGCCACCTAAGAAACGAGGCCGTGACCGATCATTCTCCTCTACTTCTGCCCTACCTCAAGTATTTAAGATGGGAGAAAGCTCTCGTAAGACAAGTTTGGAACGTCACGAGGAACAAATTGAGGAAATTTTGAATCACCTAGATGAGCTCTCGCTTGACCGCATTGAGCACATGGAAGACAAAATGAAGTTTCTTGAAAAGGTCGGTGTTGTGATCATACAACAAGATTTTGACAATCTGGAAACTGAACTCCAAGAGGCTCGTACTCAAATTGCTAAACTTCAAAGAAAGCAAATGGGAAATAACAACAAGATTGCTCTGGCTCGCTTCAGGATTGCTAATCTAGAACAAATCATCAAAGATATCCAGGTTCGTTACCAAGAAGATAAGGAAAGTCTTCTGAATGCAATCTATGAATACAAGAACAGCCACACGAATCGAGTACCATTGTATAACTAAATTCAGATACTAGTTGAGCTTGTGTTAGAACCTAGCCACGGGATCTAGTGGTTTTATAAATAACAACACTTGTCAAATTTTGACTATGTACAATACAAAGGCGAGTTGTTCATGATATAATATAATGGTGATCCTGTTATACTTCGTTGTTTCATACTCATCCTATATTCTATATTACGATCTCTCATCTCCGTCTTCATCATTAGAATCTTCATTACCGGTTAAGTTAACTACACTACCACCTCTAGACTATCCTTTTGATAAGTTTATCTTCACAAAGTTAATTATCATTATGAATCATACCGTGACCCCTAGGAAATGAACTAGTTCCCGAGAAACCTAATAAGTCAGATGCTTGTTAGAATTCATATCAAATAAGTATCTATGATTTCACTATCACTATTATAACAATGCTTATTTTTGAACTTTAAGCATTTTAAAGAAAGACTGGTGATATCATTCTTATTACGTGTTGTTTTATGTTGATAGAATGTCATTCTTATTACGTGTTATTTTATGTTGATAGAATGCCTCCCAAAAAGACATCAACATCTGAAGCACCAGCCATGACTCAGTCTGCCATCAGGAAACTAGTTGCTGACAGTGTTGCCGCAGCCCTGGAAGCACAAGCAACAACAATGGCAAGTACTAACAATCCCAATAGGAACACCGGACCTACTGGAACTCCTGTAGCAAGAAAGGAAAACTATAAAGAGTTCATAAGCTGTCAACCTTTCTACTTCAATGATACGGAAGGAGCAGTTGACCTCATCCACTGGTTTGAACGGACTGAATTAGTATTTTCTCGTAGCAATTGTGCCGAGGAAATCAAAGTGACATTTGCTACTGGTACTCTGACTGATGATGCCTTGTCCTGGTGGAATGCATACACCTAACCTATTGGAATAGAACAAGTCAACAAGATCACCTGGACTGAATTGAAAAGGCTCTTAACAAATAAGTATTGTCCTCGAACTGAAGTCAGAAAAATGGAAGATGAATTTTACAATCTGACTGTAAAAGGAAATGATCTTAAAACTTACGTTAGAAGATTTTAGAAATTAGCAGTCTTATTCCCGAACATGGTACCAAACACCGAGAAACTCATGGATGTTTTCATCGGAGGATTACCCAGAAGTATTGAAGGAAATGTTACTGCTTCAAAGCCTTAAACTTTGAAGGAAGCCATTACCATAACTCAAAGGTTGATGGATCAGGTAACAAAGCACAATTCTATACAAGGAATCAATGATCACAAACGAAAGTTTAATGATAGAAGGAACACCACTAACCACAACAACTACCCCCAATAATCACATCAACAACTACCAAAACAACCGCAACAACAATAGCAACCGCAACAATTATTACCGCCAACAGCAGAATAGAAGATAAGAAACCTTCAGGTCTTATGCTGCCACCCCAACTGAAAATAGTAGGTATACTGGAAGCCTTCCTTTGTGTAAGAAATGCACTCTGCATCACACAGGACCTTGCACTGTCAAGTGTCAGACTTGCAACAGGGTGGGTCATCTGACCAGGAACATCAGAAATAAAGGACCAACCACTGGAAGTAATCATCAACCAGTATCAGTAATTTGCCATGCCTGTGGAGAGAAAGGGCATTGCAATTACCAGTGCTCAAATACAAACAACAGTGCCCACGGAAGAGCATACTTGCTGAGGGACAAGAACGCTCATCGAGACCCGAACGTAGTCACAAGTACGTTCCTTCTAAACCAACATCTAGCTAGAGTATTATTTGATTTTGGTGCAGATAAAAGTTTTGTATCCATATCTCTTGCTTCTATGCTTAATATCCCACCAATTATACTAGATTCCACCTATGACATTGAAATGGCCAATGGAAACTTAGTAGGCACTAATACCGTTATTCAGGGTTGCACTCTAACTTTGTTAAACCAACCTTTCGAAATTGATCTCATGCCAATTAAACTCGGTAGTTTTGACCTTGTCATTGGTATGGATTGGTTATCCAAGTATCATGCTAGAATTATTTGTGACGAGAAAGTCGTCCACATCCCAATCGACAGTGAAACTTTGATCATCTGAGGTGATCGAAGTAAAACCTAACTAAGCCTCATATCCTATATAAAAACCGAAAGGTATATATCCAGGGGATGTCAAGTTTTCATAGCCCAAGTAATAGAAAAGAAGTCAGACGATAAACGACTGAAAGACATACCAGTAGTCAGAGAATTTCCGGAAGTTTTTCCTGAAGATTTACCTGGCCTACCCCTAGTTCGTCAAGTAGAATTCCAAATCGACTTAATTCCAGGAGCAGCACCAGTAGCCCGAGCACCTTATAGATTAACTCCTTTAGAAATGCAGGAACTATCAAACCAACTACAAGAGTTGGCAGACCGAGGTTTTATCCGACCAAGCACTTCGCCTTGGGGAGCTCCTGTCTTATTTGTTAAGAAAAAAGACGGGTCTTTCAGAATGTGTATTGATTACCAAGAATTGAATAAACTTACTATAAAGAATCGTTACCCATTACCCAGGATCGATGACTTATTTGACTAACTTCAAGGTTCGAGTGTTTACACGAATATCGACTTAAGATCAGGTTATCATCAATTGAGAGTAAGGGATGAAGATATTCCCAAGACTGCTTTCAGAACAAGGTACGGACACTATGAATTTCAAGTGATGCCATTTGGTTTAACTAACGCACCTGCTGTATTCATAGATCTAATAAACCGTGTGTGCAAACCATACTTGGATAAATTTGTGATAATATTTATTGATGATATTCTCATCTACTCTTGTAACAAAGAAAAACACGTAGATCATCTGAGAATAATCTTGGAATTACTCAAAAAAGAGAAATTATATGCCAAGTTCTCCAAGTGTGAATTCTGGATCAATAGCGTATAATTTCTTAGACACTTAATTGATAGTCAAGGACTTTATGTTGACCCTGCCAAGATTAAAGCAGTTAAGAATTGGGCATCTCCTACTACACCCACAGAAATACGTCAATTCTTAGGACTTTCCGGCTACTATCAGAGATTTATCAAGGATTTTTCAAAGATTGCAAAGTCTTTGACTGAATTAACCCAGAAAAACAAGAAGTATATCTAGGGTGAAGACCAAGAGACAACTTTCCAACTGCTTAAGCAGAAGCTTTGTGAAGCTCCAATCTTAGCATTACCAGAAGGAAACGACGATTTTATTATTTACTGTGATGCATCACTTCAAGGACTGGGAGCTGTATTAATGCAAAGGGAAAAGGTTATTGCATATGCATCCCGACAACTCAAACCTCATGAAGAAAACTATACCACTCATGATCTCGAATTAGGAGCAATAGTATTCGCTCTTATTATTTGGAGACACTATCTATATGGTACAAAGTGTACTGTGTTCACTAATCATAAAAGTATTCAACATATCCTTGATCAGAAAGAGTTGAACATGAGACAACGCCATTGGTTAGAATTGCTCACAGATTACGATTGTGAGATTTGTTACCATGCTGGAAAGGCAAATGTTGTGGCAGATGCCTTAAGCCGAATAAAACCACTCCGAGTTAGATCATTAGTCATAACCATTCATCCAAAATTACCATCACAAATTCTCGAAAATCAATCTTAGGCAAGGAAGAAAACATCAACGCTGAAAACTTACGAGGAATGGACAAAGCATTTGAAATGCATCCTGATGGAACCCGATGTATCAAGAATCAAAGTTGGTTACCACTCTTTAGTAATCCGAGGGACTTAATCATGCATGAGTCCCATAAATCAAAGTATTCCATTCACCCAGGTTCTAACAAGATGTATCAGGATCTAAAGAAACTTTATTGGCGGCCTAACATGAAGGCAATTATTGCTGAATATGTTGGCAAATGTTTAACATGCTCTAGAGTTAAAGCTGAATGTTAGAGCCATTAGGCCTTGCCTTGATACAAGATTCCTACATGGAACCTGGGCGAGAGAGAATAACGGTGGGAATTTCGTCACTCAAAATTACCCAAAACCTCAAACGGACATGAACCAATTGGTGTCATTATTCGACCGCCTTACAAAAATCCGGCACATTTCATATTCCCTTACCTGAGAGACAGATAGTATGGAAACCCTTACAGGATTGTACATAAAGGAAATAATCTCCCGACATGGAGTGCCGATATCTATCATCTCGGATCATGACAGTCGTTTCACATCCAGATTCTGGCAATCATTACAAAGTGCTTTGGGTACTTAATTAGACATGAGTATGGCATATCATCCTGAAACCGATGGACAAAGTGAAAGAACCATTCAAACACTCGAAGACATGCTTCGAGCCTGTGTTATAGATTTTGGAAAAGGATGGGAAACACACTTACCATTAGTGGAATTTTCTTACAATAACAGTTACCATCCCGGTATTAAGGCAACACCATTTGAGGCACTTTATGGTCGAAAGTGCAGATCACCTGTTTGCTGGGCCGAAGTTGGAGATGTTCAACTCACGGGACCAGAAATAATCCATCAAACCACTGAAAAGATAGTGCAAATTCGACAATGCTTGCAAGCTGCAAGAGATCGGCAAAGAAGTTACGCCAATGTAAGGCGAAAGCCTTTAGAATTTCAAGTTGGAGAACGAGTTATGTTAAAAGTCTCACCTCAAAGGTTCTTTTGTCATTTCATTTTGAAAGCTTTTTAAATTCCCCCCCCCCACGATTACATTGGAACCATTTAAGATTCTTAAAAGAATCGGTGCAGTGGCATACAAACTAGAGCTTCCTAAAGAGCTCAGTAATGTCCACAATACTTTCCACGTTTCAAATCTAAAGAAATGCCTATCTGACAGATCTCTTGTCATTCCAATGAAAGAACTTCGGCTTGATGACAAACTCAACTTTGTGGAAGAACCAGTGGAAATTATGGATCGAAAAGTCAAGCAACTAAGACAAAGTCATATTCCTATAGTCAAAATAAGATGGAACTCTAAAAGAGGACCAGAATTTACGCGGGAACGCGAAGATGAAATTCGTACCAATTATCCACATCTATTTTCCAACATCACTTCAAAGTCCAACTAAATCTCGGGACGAGATTTCTTTAAGGTTGGGGGACTATAACAACCCGCAATTTTCATCAATAAAATTTTCCATCTATTAAATTAGATGCAATGTAATATCTTATTATACTCACCTTTTCCAAAACCAATACAGGGCGAAAATTTTGCTTTATTCTATTATGTAACGTAGTTTACATAACTAAAGTAAACGAGCTCACGCAACAACCAATGCCATCTATATCTATGTTTATATCATGTAAACATCCTAATATGTCAAGTCTATGTCCTAATATCATTTTTACCAAATACATTATCTATTTAACGTGCCATTTACAACGTTATTTCAAAACAGGCATTATACGTTAACGTTTATATCAAAACCCTAATTATATGTAATGTTTACATATAAAATAAATGTACAAACTTCCAAGGAAAGTGTACAAGTAATCAATGTATAAGTCCTTAATGCCTAAAGTACAAATCAATTAAGCATGATATTCAAAATAGTCATTTTCCCTCCATTTTTCTTAAGACAGTTGATCCTTTACAAATTTCAACTTTGGTAAGCCTTTCACAATAGCATTCTTTAAAAGCAGATTGATGGTATCGAAGTTAAGATAAGAAAGTCTATGATGCCATAACTATGCTTGAGTTGGTGAAGCCTTTGCTAAGAAATAGATTGGAGTTAGTAAAGAAGGTTCTTTAAGAGCTATTATGTAGAGATCAGATCTACGAGTACCCATAAATAGGTCGTTTCCCTAAAGATCTCTAATATAGCATGTAGATTTTCTGAAATCAACTTCTATACCCGCATCACAGAATTGATCAACGAATAATGGATTTTGATTAAGGCCTTCGAGGTAATAAACCCTCTTGATTATGATGTTTCCTTGAACCAAATCCCCATAACCATGCAAATTGATCATTCCCGAACCATACTGTACCCAAATATTTTTCAACAAAATTGCATAGCAACTTAAGATTTCCAGTCATGTGCTTTGTACATCCAGATTTAACAATGAATAGGATGATTTGTATAGTCTACAAGAGAATTAGAGGAAGATGTAATATTTGACAAATTGGATCCTAAATCATTCGTGAGTTTCAAGACATTAGCTATCCTGGATGCATTATCTATAGTGGGACTAATACTTGTGTTCACATTTTTGTTCCTTATTTTAGGGACCCGTTTCATTTTTGTCTTAGGAATCTATTGATATCTTGATGGACATTGTTTTTCTATCCACCATGTCCATGTCTTACTGGTTTTCTCATAAAGCATCCTATAGTAACTCTTGGATTTCTGGATAGTTGAGTCTGAAGCAACTATTTTCTTAGGGCGTGTTGAAACAGATTGGTTCGTTTTTCTTATGGGTTTTCTAGTTCTAATGAGGACTACTTGAGGCATCTTAGATCTAGCATTTACGTCATTCAAAAACTTAGAAACACAAGCATCATGATCTGAATTAAACACACATTTGCTACAAGCAGCACAAACAACATTAACATTCGAAGTGTTGGACTTTAAACTGTCATTACATGCAGTTACAGACTTTGTTTTATTTGCAATACTAGAAATCCTACGGTTGTCTTCTACCTCCTTCTGCTTAATCTTCACTTGACTATTATTTTGCACGACCCTATCCTTCATTTGATTGCTCCTAAGTTGTGGCCTGCTAACACTAGTGTTGTGAATTACTCTTGTAGAAGTAGAGACTTGATTGTTAGAATACCTGGAAATCTGAGGCAACTGAGTTGTTCTATTTTGTGTTGCCTGGTGTGTATCAATATTTCTTGGTTTAATTACATTCTTATTAATGCCAGCTTGTTTTCTAGTTTGAGTACTAAGCAAAATATGTGTAGTGACTGGTTTTGATAATCCATTGTTCGCATCAATCTTGGTAACCGACCTTGGTTTTGATAAATCTCGCTTCTCAAAAGAAGCAGAAAAAGTAATCGGTTTACCCAAAACTGATGGTTTTGGAACTTTAATTGCATTTGTTACGAATAAAAAGGTTGGTTTATCAACTTAGTTTTCCACAGACTTTCCTTTTGATTTCTCAACGAGTTTCTTCAACTATTGATTGCAATGTCCCTGTCTTGTAATTGAGCTTTCAGATCTTGTATCTCAAAATATATTTCATGAAGTTCTCGAAATAAAGTAGATTCTTGTTCTTTCCAAACTTTGTCATTTTAAGTTGTCGCCTTTACATTGTTGTAAGCAATGTTAAAGAGAATCGAGTGTTTCCTCGAGTTCTGTATAATTTTTTTACCGTTTATGATAATCTTCTTTACTAACAGTGTCTTTTTGTTTTTCTGGCAAATATCATAAGGCTAATGCGTAAGACTCTTGTACAAGTTGAGTTCTTAATGATGAACAATAATTATATATTGGAATTTGTGTCCTAATGAGATTTTTGATTAAATTCGTTGGCTCTAGACTCTATAAGTGCACTATTGTTATTTGGTGATCGAAAGTTGGAGCGGACTGCCACCTTTTCAATATCAATGATCTCGGAATGAGAAAACCGATAGAAGCGTGTTGATCTCCATGAAAAATGAAACAAACTTCTTTTGAGAGAAGTTTGAGTAGCTAGGATGGGTTGTGCATTGCATCACTGGGTCCAGGATGACTTGTATTCAATATCATAATCATCTTTGTGATTACCGATTGTGACAACCGTGACTTGAGCAGGTTAGTCAAACCGTTAGAGTTCAATAAAGTATTTATATGTGTTATAATCGTGTGCTTATGTGATCTTATATGGGTATTTGATATCAATCTGTGATGCGTGTTCATCTATTAGTGATTGAATTGTGGTTTTAGTAGCTATTTCATTTCGTTCACATTTTGTGACAATGGAAATGATAGCATGACTTTATGCGTTATCGTGTAATTTGGTGAATAATTGATATATGAGCGTAAGAATATATAATGTATTTTTAGGAATGAATTAAGTCTAGTATTTAAATTAATTAAGCGTAGGTTTTTTTTTAATTAGGAAAGTAAATTATGAAATGAAATTTATGAGATAGTAAGTGTAAAACTAGTTTTTATTTAAAAGGTTTGCAAAATTAATAAAGAGTTATAAAAATAAGAAAATAAAGGGTAAATATGTATTTAATAAAAATAAAAAAAATAAAAAGGGGGTTTGTTCGGCCGGTTATAAAAAACAAGAAAAAAAGGAAACAAAATTTGAGTGCAACAAGAATTCTAGATATTATAAATACAAAATCAATAAAACCCTAAATTATTTTTTTTCTCTCCTCTCTCTTTTGTTCGGCCGAATCCCTCAAGAAAGAAAATTTTTTTTATCAAGAACCAAGGTGGTGATTCGTATGGTATCGAGTAAAGGTTTAGGTATGATCTTAATTAAGTTTTTGTTTAATCTTTTTATAATTAGTAACCTTAATTGATTGAATAATTAGGATTCATAAATTTTCTGTAAATTAATGATATATATCTATATGGGTATGTTTGGGAATGGATTTAGAGCATGATAGTTGATAAGTGCTTAATTACACATATCTTTTACCTCTAAAAACGAGCCTAAATGACCAAAAACAGACAAAAACTGCCAAATATATGTTTGTTTTGCATTTGTATTGTGCAGGAAGTGGATATCAACAAAAAGACAGAAAACCAAGCCAAAATGACAAAACTGAGCATGGAATGGAAAAGACTGTGCAAAATCAAGGCCAAAGACCAAAAATGTCAAAGTCAGAGTCAATACAGAAGAATCAGCAGTCAAACCGGAGCCAGAACTGAAGAATACTATTGGATGCAATCTTAACCCATCTGATGGGCCGGGAAAGCCCAATAGTATAATTATGAAGACTGTGAAGACCAAATGGGCCCTCAATCAATTACAACAGCCCATTTGTGTGCATTTGACAAAGACTGTGAAGACTTTGAAGGCCCAATCCTAGCCCAGTTACAGCCAATCTCAGCCATTGTACACACAAAACCCACTTCATAACCTTATTGGGCTTGAAAAAGCCCAATAACCAAACCTGTACCTTATTGGGCCCAAACCCAAACCCAGTGGGCCCAATACAAGCCCAATACAAACCCAAGCCCAACAAAAGCCCAAAATCCTTTTTTATAAAACTTTAGGGGCTAAAATTGCCAAGTTTGAAAGTTGTTTTATAAAGAAAAATGAAAAAATAAAGAAAAGGGGCCAAAAATGCCAAGTTTTAAAAGTTATTTTATAAGGAAAATGGTTTAATAAAACACAAGGACTGTTTTTGCAATTTTTCAAACTTCTTTTAGTTATAAACTAGAGGGACCATTTTTGCAAATTGCCAAAACCTTTTATTCTTTTAGTTATAAAACGCAGGGGCTAAAACCGTCACTTTCCAAACTTGTTTTATAACTATTTTCGGCTTAAACAAAGTGAAAAGAGAAGGAAAGATGGGGGGGCATTTTTGCCTCTTCCCCATACTTTCCTTTTAAACCCTGCAACCCACCCCTGTCGAACCCACCTTCGCGCCAAAACCATACCACCCTTTCCCCACGGTTTCAAGCCAAAACCACCTCCCAAGTACCCTTACAGCTCACCCCTCACCTTTTCCCACCTTACCCTGCCCCTATAACCATTCCCACTTGGAAATCACTCAACCCCGCACCCCCCATCCATGGCTGAGAATGATGAAAGGCCAATGGAGGGCTAGGATTGCTTGGATTGCTTTCTACACTCACAACAAACACAGCCCAAGAGCTAGAAATGTTTGAAGTCCTCTATAAAAGAGAAGAAGACAACCCGAAGAAAATCATCTTGTTTTTTTTACTTTCTTAGCTAAAATTTTAATTAAGTTTGCTTTAAAATTGTTGTACTCAGTTATTTTTTAAGTTTTTGTTATAATGTTTGCAGTTTTAATAGAAGTTAAGAGTGTTTGAGAAAATTGCTATTGTCGAAATTTCAAGCATCATTTAAGCTGTTTAATTCTGTTTAACTTGTTTAAACATGTGTTAAAAGTTATTAAAACTCACTTGTAATCACTTATCTCAGCTTTATTTCACCAAAACTCACCTTTTGGTTTCTGTCAAAATTTGAATAAGCCAACTCAAGCTAAACCACTTAAGCTGCTTATGCAGCTTAAGCACACTTTGTTTGTGCTTATTCAAGTGTTTCTAGCCCAATAAACTACCCCTTGTTGCTGTCCTTTTGGTTTGACCAAGTATGAGTCAAAAGGGATGTATGCATGATCTTTGAAAACAGCTGACTTTAAGCCCCATATTCAGCAGCTTTTATTGTTTTTTAGGCCCTCATATTTTGAATATAAGCTTATTAGTCACCCCTTTCTACCTGTTTGTGCTTAAATTTGGCTAATAAGCTCTTGAGAGCTTATTTGCATAAGCCCAAAAAGCCCCTAGCCACTGTTGTATTTACCCTGGTGCTGAGCACCATTTTCAGCCCCTTTTATCTAGCTTATTTTGTATTAAGCCCTTAGGATTTTTAGCTTTTTATTGTAGCTTATTACTAGTTCTTTAAGTCCCTGAAATCTCATAGCTTATTTCCCCCTTTAGCTTAGCTTATTTAGGGCTTAAAGTCCACTTTTTCTGTTTTCTTTCTAAAACTGTTAACATAGCTTAAGTCACTTCTAGCTTAATTTAGGGCTTATTAGATTTCCATAGTTTAAAATTAGGACTCCCCTATCCCTATTTATCTGTCCCCCATAGTTTAGCTTATTTTGTTAGCTTAAACCTCAAAGAAAAAGCAAAATAAGCTTATAAGCTTATTAAGTTTCTGTCAGTCCAAAAGCTCACATTTCTGGCTTATTCTTTGAGATTCAGCACTAAGTGCTTTTACAAAAGTTACTCCCCTTGAGCCCCTTAACAACTTTGCTTCTTTGGCTTTTTGATAATAAGCACTTTGGACTTGATTTGTAATCGGGGTAGTGCTCAGGGACTGTTTGTGTAATTTTGTTTTTCATAGTTAACATTGTTAGTCCCTGTGGTTAGATAGCCTGTTACCCCGTTTGTCCTTTCAGTCCTTTCACTGTTAGTCCCTATAGTTAACTTTAGTTAGTTTATTTAATTTAATTAATTAAATTAGGTTTAGATTTAATTAGTTTAATTACTTTTTATTTAAACAGTAAAATTTGGGCATTTTTATATTTTTAGAATTGTTAATTTTTTCTTTATTTAATTTTATTTTTTCAGAATTTTTATAACTTTTATTTTTTGTCTTTTTCTATTTTCTTAGTTTTAATTAGTTTTTAATCTTTAAAAATTCATAAAAATCTAAAAATTATTAAAAAAAAAATATTTTCTTTTTACAAAATTTTCTTTTGTCATTTAGTGTCTAGGAAAAATATAAAATTTAGTATAAGCTTAATTTTTATAAATTTCAGTTTTAGACCCGTTTTACCGGGTGCGTTTTACCGTTTCTTTTCGTTTAGCATTCAAACTACCTCCGTTTTAGTTCTAGTTTTTCAAATTAAGTTAATTAGAATTTAATTTTGATTTTTAATTTAATTTAGCATTTATTTTCTTAATTTTTAGTATTTAGGTTTCCTCCCGATACCTGATTTCTGTTCCCCCCGTACAGTCGGAGTGCTCTTTAGTATTAAATTCTTACTCGTGCTCTACTTCTCTGATTTCCCTATAACTAATTTTGTTTCGCTACCGTAGTTTTTAAAGATCCGACAACTTACTCCTTCGAGCGCATTCTGTTTTTCCCTATCAGATTAAATTAGATTTTCTAAGTCTACATTACTTTTAGTTGTAAATTATATACTCGTGTTTCCATCATATCATATATTCTACCATTCATCAGCATTTCTCATCAAACCAGGATAACTTTCAATTGCCCCAAAGCCCATCGTTGGCGGATCTCTCCGTCTTCGCGCCGGTCAATATCTCTCTTCTCCGAAATTCTTTTTATTATGATTCTTACTTGTGAGACTAGTTACTACCTTTGTGGCAATTCTTCAGGCACCCTTTTGCCTAGGCTCTCAAAAAGGGCACATCGTCGCTACTTTCACTTAATCTCGGTATCAGACGGTTATGCTACATGTTAAGTGGTACTATAGTACCGCAGCGAATCGAGGATACAATCCTCACATTGAGGACAATATGGGGATGACAGTCTCACATTGAGGACAATGTGTAGTTTTAGTATGGGGGAATCTATCGATTTGATTATACATGCGTCCGCTGTTCTCACGTAACCCGTTTTTCCACCAAAAATATGTGATTTATGTGAAAAATAGCAAAAAATTTAAATTTTTGTGCATAAAAAAGTGATAAATGTTGGAATAAAGTTATGAAATAAGTGTTGTAACACAAATAAAGGTGAGAACGAGAAATAAATTTTGATCCGACCCGTTTTATACCTTAGCTTTCTCCTTAACATATTTAAATCGAGTTTGTTGCTAGTCTTATGTAGGCTTATCTATTATGCCGAACTTGATTTATTAGAGTTAAGATTGTTGCCAGTCTATGTGACTTGTTAAACATTTATGCATATTAGTGAGACAAGCTAATGGGAGAAAAAGCCACAATTAATACTTATGAGCTTTAAAGAAAACCAACTATTCCACGCTTAATATCATGACTTATAATTAACACTATCATTTCTTGTTCTTCGCGAGTCTCTTTCTTAGAGATTTTAAATTGCGAAGAACAAGAAATGATAGTGTTAATTATAAGTCATGATATTAAGCGTGGAATAGTTGGTTTTCTTTAAAGCTCATAAGTATTAATTGTGGCTTTTTCTCCCATTAGCTTGTCTCACTAATATGCATAAATGTTTAATAAGTAAGGTTGTCCGGTTCAATTTAATTTTTAGTAACTTTCCTTTGACTTGAAAGTCGATGAATCGAATTTTGGTTTGTTATATGCATCACATGTTTATTGCTTTATTCATGCCTTA
>BQNB010133328.1:0-18484 GCA_026074375.1 Tanacetum coccineum
TTCTTTAGGTGACTGAAATGACACATGCTTTGGGTGATTCCTAGAGGGGCCAGGTGCAATCACATTGGTGTTTCGAACTGCTTGTTTTATCTCCTGAACTTGTAATCGATGATTGGACCTCTTGAACCTTGCACTGTT
Source organism: Tanacetum coccineum (assembly GCA_026074375.1). Lineage (NCBI taxonomy): Eukaryota > Viridiplantae > Streptophyta > Magnoliopsida > Asterales > Asteraceae > Tanacetum > Tanacetum coccineum. The sequence goes on from BQNB010133328.1 coordinate 139, forward strand.
GAATCTGCAACTGTCTTTCACTCAACTTTTTCAACTTCATCTTAAGCTCTTGCTCATGACTTGCTCTTTCTACTATACATTGCTCAATGGAGTTCATGTTCTGGATGATTGTTTCCTTGAATGTTTGAGCTGTCATTTTAGTGTAATCTCTGAAGTTTTCTCTTACTTCTCGATCTGATGAAAAAGATCTTGAATAAATATCGAGAGGCTTTAACAAGTCAGAGTTAATGAACCTTTCAAACTGTACTTTGATCACACTTAGAGCGGATTTGGAATCCATCTCGTGAAGTGTTTCTGCATTGAGAAGTGTTTCTAAGTTATTCATGTGTTGAGATAACTGAAACTTGAAGGTTCTGACACTATCACCAAAGAGTTGTGCAAAAGCTTGTTGATACAATATACAACCAGAGAAAGTCTGTCTTTCAAGAAGTTGAGTGGTTGATTTAAGTGCATTTAATTTGTTCAAGGAGTTTTCTTTGAAAATCTTTGCTTGCATTTGCAGTTTCTGTATCTCTGGTTCCTCTAACACTGAACCCGAAGATGAAGTATTCTTTGTTTCCATTTTATCATGAATTATGAAGTGTAAAAGATTTGTTAGATCTTAAGTGGATGTGATTGTTGTTGTTGTGGAAAACTATTTTACGGGATTTTACAAATCTTGACTAAACCGAGAAAATACAAGAGTATTTCGCAGGATTTTACTAAATCAAGAAAACCGTAAAAATAGAATTATTGTTGTTGAAATCGTTGTTGTTTTTGAAGAACTTGAACTTTCGATAACGATTTGTGAGGTTTCACTTTGGAGACTAACGGGCTGAATTAGAACAATTAAGGACTAACGGTGTAAGCCTAAGTTAACAAAAAGGGTTTTAAAACAAACAAAGGACGAACTTTGAAAACCACCTTAAGTTCAGGGACTGCATGTGTACATTTCCAATTTTGGTTTAATAATTAAAAAATTTCCCACCATTTTTCTTTCTTGTTCGTATTTCAAAATTTACCAAAAATGAAACATGTGTATATATGCTCTTTCAAACGCGTACGGTTATCGTCGGTAAAATCCGAATATACCACATTGATCGAAACGATGTCACGATCTCAACGGTAAAGGTCTCAAGTCCCGTAGTTTACCGTCATACGAAACCAAAAAACCGAAAATTTGTTAAAACGTTTATGTTTTTTTTCTCGTGGTTGATTTAGTTCGGTTTAAGCTAGAACTAGCTAGAAAAAATACTCGTTTCGGTTGATAGTGCTTTCACTCGTTCGGCTTTAAATAGAATGTTACTCGTTCGGGTCATGAAGGAAGCAACTCGTTCGGTTCATGAAGTTACTCATTCGGTACTTCTTGAAGTCACTCAATCGGTTCTCAAGTGGTGTTGCTAGTTCGGTTCAAGCTAGAAGGTCACTGGTTCGGTGCTAACTAGAGTATACTCGATCGGTTCCTTGAGATTTCGGAGTTGTTCGTGTTTGTCAACATGGGTGTTGGCTGTTGGCTCTTAGTTGGCTAGGGTACTGGTTCGGTTGGTCTTGGGGGAATGTTACTCGTTCGGTTCAAGTCGAAAGGTGACTCGTTCAGTTGCTTCACAAAGTTTAAACTCGTTCGGTCCTTGAAAGATGAAACTGTCTTTCGGTGGTTTTGGACATTCTCCAATAAGATGATTCGGGTCGCCGCATCTAAAACATTTTCTATCATTTTTACTAGTCTTGTCATCCCGGCTTCTTTGGAACATCTTTTTGTCGTTCTGAGGTTGTATCACGAATCTACCTCTTCTCTTAAAGAATTTCTTGAAGCCTTTTACCGCCATGGCATACTCTTTGTCTTCACTACCGGAAGCCAAACACTCTTCATCACTAGATTCTTTCTTAGCCTTTAATGCAAGAGGTTTTCTTTCAACTTTTGCTTTGACTATTTCGGAAACTTTCTTGATGATCATCTCATGGACTTTGAGGTTTCCAATAAGCTCATCAAGAGATAGTGATGTCAAGTCTTTTGATTCTTCAATTGTCGTGACCTTTGCTCTCCATTTAGGATGTAGAGCCCTAAGAAACTTCCTTACGTAGTTCTTACTAGAATAACCTTCATCAAGAGCTTTAAGACTGTTGGAACCCGATCAACACTTCATATCACGATTCAATCAAGAAACTAGAAAAGAGATTATGGTTTAGAGAGAGAGATGAGAGAGAGATGAGAGAAAAAGAGAGAAGATATTATTTAGAAAAAATAATGAGAAGATATGAGATATGAGATAGATAGATATTTTCTAAGAGAAAAATATCTATATATATACCCCTACACATTTAATGTGACGCGCGGGATATTTAACTAGGACTCGGGCTCGGGTTTTGCTTGGGATTAAACCCGAAACATATACAATATTAGTTTAACTATCGAGCCCGATTCCCGATAATATTCTATTACAACATTAACTAATTAATTGACCGAGACTTGAATACATAATGAACGAACTTCATATTCGACTTAATATTTTGAGGCTAACAATCTCCCCCGAAGTGAGTTCAATGATGACACTCCTTCATGAGATAATGAGATTGCTTGTTAATAATCAATGTAATTACAAACATCATGTGGATTATTGATCGATGTTCATATGTAGAATAATCATGTAGGTTGGTATTTAACAAAAGATTAATCAATTATGTTGTATACCTTTTTGTACTGGATTGGAAAACATCTGAATACATACATATTTCACTGTCTTTAAATCTTTTACCGTTGTAATATGTATAAAAATAGTCACATTAGTATATACTTAATGCAGGTTTCTTAGTATATGAGTGCTTATTGGAATCAATATTTTCGTACAACGCACATGTTTGGTTTTATATACTTTTAGTCAATAATAAGTTGGCTCAAGTCCAACTTTTCCTTCTTTTTTATAGTCTAGTTGGTTCAAGTCCAACTATATAACCTATTTTCAATACAATCATAAACGGATTCAACCATTAAAACTTATTTTCAAAAAATCGTGGACGTTCAACCTTCCGTTAACTCAAAACACAAGCTCTCAATAACTACATACAACCCGTGTGCATCGCACGGGTTTGAATGACTCGTTTCTCTATATACTAAGACTATGTTTATTCACAACCCCTCACAACTCAATCTCTCATTAAAATATTATTTTCTCTTTCCTTTCAACCTATAAACCAATATTGACAATCAAATATATACACAATCTATACTTTTTTTTACCATTTATCAACAACCCAACCTAACATATAATATTATTTCTTTTAATTTTAATTTAATTACTTTATATTTCATATAAAATTATATATTAAATAAAGTATTTACTTTATAAATATATTTTTATAAAATGACTGTTTTAATAATAAAAAAATCTTACATGAATTAAATGTACTCATTACATATTTTTTATCATGTTGTTTTATAAAGGAACGAACACGAACAAGGCTCCGTCTGTGTATGAAAATATGTCAATATAGGACTCGATTTATAAAGAATTGAAAACTGAAATTAACGGTATAATTATTATTTAAAAAAAATAAAAGATAATATATATTATGTCTTATATTATTTTTAACATGCAAAATTTACTTCAAATAAATGAAAAAATAAGAACCATTGATATCATGACATGTGGCAGATTGGTTAGATGTCTTGAGAATCATAAGATGACCAGATCGTGGGATAGGTTGAGTGATTTTTGTATCTTTTGTAATTTAATATGTATATTTAGTTTTATGTATCTGCAACCGATCGGATGAAAGTCACGAGTAAACTTGGTCTAAAGACCATCACGGTACACGACAAAATAGTGTCTTTTTGTGTTGGGCTCATTTTGGCCCATCTTTTATGGTCTGTTTTCTTTCTCATTAATCATCAATAGAACCGTGCTCCAGAAGTTATATATATACTTAATTGTAAGTGGATATTGTAAGGGAGCATCGGGTCGAAACCGATCCCAAAGCGAGGAAAAACCAAAAACACGACCCGAAACTGATAAGAGAATTGGCAACTGTGAACGAGCCGAGTTAACCCTTATAACGATAAACCGAACTGAAATAGGTCGGTTCGGCTCGTTCGGTTCGGTTTATGTGTTTCGAACGACTAAATGTCGGGTTTGAGGAGCCGACGAAACCGACGAAACCGACGAAACCGACTAAACGAAATACGGCACCCCCCTTAACCAAAAACGAAAAAAGGACCTGAATATGTCGGTTCGGCTCGGTTGGTCGGCAGTCGGGTTCGATTTTCGGTTCTTTTGCTCAGACCTAATTTAATACTAACTATTACCCATCATACTCCACGACAAAAAAAAATGATAAGCCTCATATTGGTCATTTGGGCCAACTCGCTTTGGCGCTTTTCTTTTAAAAAAGGTTGGGCTGGCTATATGGGAAGTTTGGCATACAAAAAGAAATAAAATTCATTTTCACTAGTTTCCATACTTTATAAATGTTAACGAGATCGGTTTAGAAGTTTATTTCAACGATATCACGTGTGTTAGATCTCTTTTAAAACTAGCATTAATGCATTTTCGACAAACGTAAATATACGAAAAGGTAGTTAAACGTAAATGGCTCCGCCGCAGCGCGCGGGCACCTTTCTACTCGTTTAAAAACACAAATTGTATCTCTAACTTACTTTTTTTTCTTTTTCATTTCATTTTTCACTTTTCTTCATTTTATTTTCCTAATAACTCAAGAACACAATGTAAGTATAATAAATAGTGATTGATTACTTATCTATACTATCTATAAAGCATTTTGACATAATTTTTGAAAAACTGAAAACTTAAAAAATTAATGCTTAACCTTAAAATTGCAAGTAATTTAGGAAAGCTTGAAAGTTGAAACTATCTTTGATAATCCTTCAATCTCAACCAAATCAATATGGCTGTTAAGCTTGCATCCCAATCCCAATCTCAACCAAATAAATATGGCTATATAAACAAGGTTCAAACCATGATCATACGAATCATACAAACATCTTTTCTCTCACAAAATATTGACCTTTGCCTTGGTTAAGGGCATTTGGTTGAGATTTGCATTTGAGTTGTTTTATATATACGTACTAATTGACGAATCATAGGACCTCACCTGCATCCTTTGTACTTCAACGTTTTTTTTTGTGTAATATATTTTACTGAGGAAACCCTTTACCCAAAAAAAGTATGTTCGAATCTTTGTTATCCGAACGTAAAATCAAAACATATCATTAATAGCAAAATACTAAGTGCAAATGGAAACCTAATTATTCCTTCACATCAAATTTTCCACCACCTAATTAAGCATGTTAGCAGTTATAAAATCACTACTTATGAAGCAAACTATATGATATTTTCCATTAATCATCTGAATCCATTTACTTAACGAAACATAGTATGTATATTAAACGCTTAAGCATATAGAAATTTTGAAATAACTTGGATAAGTACCTAATTGATAATATAATTCAAAATCATCTATAAAACTGACTACCTAAACCAATGTATACAACCGCTGACCAGCCTCAATCACTTAATGACAATGTTGATTCCGTAAAAAACTCTAACGTAATTCCGCCTATAACCACATCTATTCCGACCTAGTTTTCATTGAGGCATGTTCGATGTGTTCATGCTGAAAATGAAAAATGTAATCTATCAATTATATAATAAATGAACACATCAATCACAATGATAAACATATTATAAGATCACGATACAAACTTCAGCTCAATAATGATGCTAATATCACATTAAGTCTCAATTCAAAAAAAATCAATGGCAACAACATAACAATAAGAAGCTCACGACGCTTCCACAACTGATTTGATAAACACGACGTTAATAATTTAGCAAATATCAATGAACACTAATGAGAAAATCAATTCGACTTTGAATTCAAGCAATAATGAAACCTAAACGATCATGAAATTAATAATACCTTTTTAATTGAGAAAGTTGGTTGAGTATCCTGTGTGGTGGTTTACCGGTGGCATGTGGGTTATGGTTATATCATGATTGAAGTGGTAGATAATGGTGAGATGTTGAGTTATTGTGTGAATCGGTGGTAGATAGATAGATAATGGTGGGATTTAGGTAAATTCAATTGTTTGATTGCAGGCCTGAGAAGAAAAGAAAAAATATTGTTGTGAGTTTGTGTTGTTGGTGTCGGGGAAAAGCAAGGAGAGACAAGATAATAGGTTTATCAATTAAATCTTCATCATTAGATCAAAATAAATAAATGGTGGGATGTGTCCTTTACTATGCATCAAAGTAAAGGTCATCAATTTAACAATTCTCGTAAGTAAAATTGCTAAAAAATGCTTTTAAGTTTATTGACTACAAGTGGTTTTTTTAATCTTTCTATTGTTGGGATCATTTAAGAGCACACCATAATTATAACCAAAGCGGCAAGTATGATGTTGTGGTTGAACGTCACCAAAAATATTTATAATAAAGGTATGATAAATACAAACCTTAATATAATAGCATCGTGGTAAGTATATATCCTGAGTATCGTATCGAAGAAGTGGTGAATTGAGATTCGTTAATTGAGTTTTGTTGGATGCATAGTAAAAAAAAGGGTGAAAGATAAACTAATACAATTAAGGCAAACTTTGAAGTAACTTAAAGCTAGGCAAGGGAAAAGATGATGCAAGTTTACACGAGATTAATTTTTTATTTAAATAATTAATATTGTTTGGTTAGTCTTGATCGGGGTTTGACTCACATATCTCATGTTGTCGAACCCCATAGCTATATATCTTAGCGTAAAATCGCAAGCTAAATAAATGGCTAGGCTCCGATGTCTCATTCGTGTAACATCAATGATAATCGAAAAGCTAGCCGGAAAGTCTCCAAAACAAACCACCTAAAATAATGCATTCTTATCCAATTCAAATCTTAAAGGTCAAATCTTTATCTAACATAACAATCCAAACTAATTTGAACGGAAAATTTTTAATTATTTACACAAAAGTTAATCACCGTCTAAACAAGCATCAATAAAGCTGCTCTAAATTACACATATAAACTAACATAACGATAAAACTAATAATAAAATTAATCATGCAAAATAATTAAAGAGAGAAATGAAAAAGAATTAGAAGTCACAAAGACGAAGAACGCGAGCAATACGAACTCTAGATATGCTGATAATACCCAATCTACAAGCTCAATACCCATAATCTTTTACCTTGATTGCTCCATAGCACCCTTAAATCATCACCATCTAATCTATGATATTTTTGTGGTTTCGTGTTACCAAAGCCCGACCAATGATGGAAGCTTGTCGTTCGTTATTAGGCTCCAAGTTGAACATACACACCTTTTCAGAAAGCTTTTTCTATGATATCTAATACCTGCAAAACAAGGACTACAAGGCCGATTAATCATCGTTTAGGCTCTACTGGGCCAACAACCTTGCTCATTTGTGTAAATCGGTCAAACAAATAAATCAACCATAGTCATTGGTGGTCAACAACGGTCAACGACGATCAATAGTGGTCAAACTTGACGGATACCTGCAAATCTTGTCGGAAATACCTAAAACTCACCGTAAACTTATTTTTGAGAACAAATCTTGCCAAAAATATCCAAAACTCGCCGGAGATACCTAAATCTCATCGAAAATACCCAAAAATATGAGTAGCCGTTTAAATTATGGCGAAGGAAACTCTAGTTTTGGACCAATAGGACCGTGACTAAGGGTTGTTAAAATTTGTGTTTTCAAACTAAATTTTTTGAGCATTGCAACTTGTGGTCACACCGTAACAGCAATCAGTGTTTCATTTTCAAATAGAGTGCTTTTGCTTCTCATTTACCATAAAATACCAGTTTTGGATTATGAATCTCGTATCAGCTACAACAAAAGATTTCCTACAAGCAACATAAAATTACCTATTCACCCTTTCTTTTAACCTTACTTTGAGGGACTACTACTCTTATATCACAAAAGACCTCTTATTATTTCACAGAAATGCCAGTTATTTAATCTATCAATTCCACTAAGAATCATAAGTTGTCAAACACTCGATGTTTTTATTTTTTTTATTATCTTAAACACCTACAAACATTAAAAGAGTAGTGTTGGATCAAGTGGTTATCACCCTTGCATCTAGAGACAGAGGTCAAGGTTCGATCCTCACCCCCTACAAGGCCGGAGGTCCTTTTCTACCTTTGGTACAACCGGAAGCAGCCTCTCTACCTTTGGTAGGGGTAGGGTTGTCTACGTCTCAACCTCCCTCATACACTATGAAAGACGGTATTAGGAGCCATAACCCGTGGAAGACGTTATTGAAAATTACTTACTTACTTACTAAAACAAACAATAGAAGCATATCCAACACTATCTTGCGCATCACTAATATGTAATGTATGAACGATTAAACGTAAATTCTCGACACTGCCCTAAATAATCCACATATCTACGCCTCATCATAATATTTCAGACGTAAACATAGGCGTAATATAAATATAATATTACCTTAACAACAATACCAAATTTAGCATAATCAATTGCAAGGCGGGAAATTTAGTACAATCAATCGCAAGGCGGGAAATTTAGCACAATCAGTCGTAAGGCGGGTAGATCGGTCAATTTTTTTCTTCGTTCGTGTTAGTGTCGCAAGACTGGCCTCAAATGATGTGAGAGCAACATTTCCTTATAATATAATACTCTAGTTGTCTGTTGGCTAAGTTTCTCATTCACAGCAGGACTACTTATGTTTTCAGGACTAGGAACAATAATCTTTAACTCTGCCAACTTCCATAATGCAACTAGAATAGCAAAAATGTGCGGTAGCAAATAAAAAACTCAGCACTATCTAGAGATGGCGCTGATGTATGTCGACTCAGGTTGTTTGATCTCCCACGGGTCAAATGGGGATCAACAAAAAGATGGAAAGGGGGCAACGGGTTGAAAGGTCTAAATCACCCAAAGTGCATTTTTAATGCATTTTATTTACTAATAAAACTATTAGTTAAGTAATACAATTTTAGTAACCATATTCACCACTAACTGTTAAATATAGAAAATGCAATTCCCGACAAGGACCCAATCCATATAATAAGAAGAATTTATTTAACCTATTATGCAAGACACCCACTCATCCGTTATGCCACCTTTAGCACTATCTTAAAGGACATATGCAGATTGATTCAAAAGATGCACATACTTGCATTGCATTGTCATTGTAGCTTTTCTGTGGGGAGGAGTGCAGCAAATTCCCGTCATGTAAAACAACTCCATTTTCCCTATTGCTTGATATAGGAACTGAATGCATCTAGAAACATCTAAAGGATCTTTTTTCCTACCCTCTTTCAACTCCTGATTTTTCAAACTCACATTCCTTAATGTTATGTGCCAAAGATACACCAGAGGTATCATTGCATTCAGAGGGAGACTCTTTGTTCTCAATAGCATCTGAGTAAGGTTTTGAATTTCCAGGACTGGAACTGTTTCGGCAGTTCCATTACAAGAATGCAACATGACAGAATATTTAATGTAAGCAATTTCCGCCACCTTTTGTAATGGGCTGCTACTAGTTCCAGAAGGTTTACTGCGGGTATTGACCTCATCAACTGTCTCATTTTGTTCAACTGGTGGAGCTAAATTGCCGCAAACACCATTGCTGGGGGGGTTTGACTTTTGTACAACATACTCTTCTGTTCCTTTTCGGAAGGAGATCCATTAGCAAAGGTCTTCAAGGAAGATGGTCCTTAAGGAGAAATTCGCTCATATTTTGCAACATTAGCAGACATAACTTCCAAAGCATGATAAAGCCGAGTATACGGTGGTAAAGCAGCTTTGTCATCAGCTATGCAGCCAAAATTCTTGTTCTGTGTAGCTTCCCATAACGGGGGCCTATTTATAGTACATTTTCGTAACGTAAATGACGGGTCTGATACATCCCTAACCGCCAATGGCTTCCCCTCTCCAGAGATATCTTCTGCATCACTTATTATGGTACAATCCTGCCTTGGTTTATTTATGGCTTCAGAAGATAAGGATGTTCGACCCATTCGAACCCTGGCCCTTCTCACTAGAGGCAGGTGCTCGTCGCCAATTTCCTTAGAGAACTTTCTACGAGAATTTTCGAAATTAGCATTCTAAGCACCTTCAGTTTTATCTATCTCAATACCAGAGGCAGATTGCTTGTCGGTTTGATCTGGGAACTCGCTCGTAACTGTGATGGCACGTTTTCTACTTGGCTTTCTTTTATTCTTGATAATGACAACTTTATTTTGGAATTCCAACCTCTGACTTAACTGCATGTCTCCCTCAGAACATTTCATGGCATACTTATGCTCTATAACTTGATAACCAGATTGCTCACAGTTGACATAATTAACCCTCTTGGTATCAGACTTACCAGATGACATTGGTGATGTTCTGGCCCTTTTGTTCCTCCTTTGAGTCCCTTCCTGAGATATACACGATCATTATTCATATCACAACATCTTCCAATGACACTGCAACTATGATATATGCAATAACTCCTTTCCCTTTGAGCAGATGGTACCTTTCCATTGATTGATGACGCCTGAGTACAAGAATGTTTCTTTCTAGAGTACGTGGTTGGAAAATGTGCTTTTGTGACCACGGAATTACCGTTATTCCTATCAGACATTTTGTTCCCCTTTTGGGTAAAATATCTTGTGTCGCCAAAGCATCATTAAAGTTTGCAGAAATCAACAATTTTGGGGATGAGCGAGCCAGAAGGAGGATTTACCACCATTGGTAGAAAGGTTTGACTGAGTGCAATAACACCATCAACTTGTTCGTGTTGTCTTTGTTGGGATATGTACATATATCAAATAATATATGTCCAGGAAATTACGTGAGCCTGTGGGGGCACACACGTATACACAGAGGATACGTTTATTAATGTAATTAATATATTTATCTTATATTAATTATATTAATATGTTTCACAAAATAATTAAACGGTCTTTAATTATAACGTTAGACGTTATAACTAATTAATAGATATTAACAAGTGAGGGACGTATTAGTACAAAAACCAAAACCCATAGGGTATTGGTTGTGACCGGTCGAACTAAAAAGTACAAGGAAGGAGAGTGTCGATTTATGAAACTTGAGGAGGTACTCTAGTGTAACTTGGAGAACAAGTTTGAAGAGTATATAAACCCCTTTAGGCTCATAAATCATACGTAACAAAAAAATAAAAATCTCAATCCCTTTTCTCTTTGTTAGATCAGTTGGTAGTATTGACTCCCTATTGGCTAATGACCATTAACATGATAAATGCATATGTTATACAAGAATATATCATGCATGAATACATGGAGTTTTGTCCCTTTTGGTTACTTACTGTCGGCAGTAAAGAAATCCCAAAAGGGTTTTCTTGGTTTGTTCGATTCAACATAAAAGCATGAACAATGTGTTCGGTTGTTTTATTCGTGAAGTAAGTACTAGCATCTTAGCGTATCTCGGTGACGTATAGTGTATGCACACCATAAAGGTTATCTACTTTGTAACTTGTTTAGTTTATGTGGTATTTAATTTATACATACGCGTATATTCAAGACGTTGTAACGTTTATTGCTAAAAGGTACACATCTTTAATCTTGTTAATTATGAATTCTATATGTGTTTACTTTCTGCTGCGTACTCGTGTTTTAATGGTTAAAAGTTGTAAAAACCCAATAGTGGCATCACGAGCCATCGTGTAGAATTTATAGTTACAAGTAATAAAATTTGACAAAATTAGGGTTCTTGATTAAATTTTTAAACCCTTTGGGCATTTTATGCATAAAGATTCGATCTTTGTTCATCAAGATTTAATCTTTATTGGTTATAAAATTAATTAGACGAATTCTAGGTTGTATGAAATTTTATGGATTAAACTCGATGCGTTTAATTGTTAAATTGATCGGTTTATGTTCAAATTAATTGTTAATTCGTTGTCCATAATATATACATGCAAATTTATCATGGAAGGATATATGATATAAACTTGTTAATTGTTAAAAGGTTTTTATGCAAATATGATGATCGAGAATTACAACATAGACGTTAAATTTTATTTGGTAAGATCCACGACTTTGAAAGCTAGGAAAGACCTTAGCTATGTCTTAATGGAGCCTAAAGTTTTTTAAATTTTATGTGCTATGTGGTATATATATTTATATATGGCTTACGCAATCGATTATGTCGATGGATGTGGTCGAAGTCATTGGATGAAGGAGCCTTGTATGAATATATACATGTTTTAATTATTAGATAATTTGGATCATAATTGATATTTGTATGACTTAATTGTTAATGTTGTTTTTGAATAAGTGTTATGTGAATTAGTTTTGTGTTTATATTGGTTTTATTTTAAGTTTGGACTTGTGAGAAAATAAAAGGGTTTTTCGAAAAATAAATATAAACATAACTAATTATTATGAAATCAGATTTATTATGGACTATATTATGAAATCAGATTTATTATGGACTATTTTATATCATTGAATTGAATATTTTAATAGAATATGTTTGGATTTGGAAATGTTCTTAGATTAGGGATTTGTCCATAGTAATAAAAATCTAAGGATATATATTGCAACAATTTATTGTGCAATTAAAATAAACCAATGAGCTTGGAGTTCATGAGGTGCCAAACATTATTAAGAGAATATTAATTGTTTACGGATTTTAAAAGCATGGGGTTGTCTGTGTACACGGATGCTAAATCGAATTGAGATGACACTCAATACTAGTCATGGTATGATTTCATTTTTGATGATGACCATTTAAATGACTAGAAAATAGTGATACATATAAATAACTTATTGAGTAAAGTTTTTTATTAAAATTCTGATGATTTAAAATAACGGGGGGGGGGGAAAAAGGAATGTATGCATTGCTTCTTCGTTCATATTGGTCACGACAAGTATTATACCTTTTTAAATAAGTTATGCCATCCAATTTGCTAAGACAACTTGCAGATGCTTTATTACTATGCGTGAGACGTATGTAGATCATAATAAAGGTGATTATACAATTTTTCTGAGACCGTTGTGTATAATAATCACAATTCTTGATTGGATGACTTAATCGGTTTAGCGGTGAGACCTTAAACTTGAGGCATAGATGGGATGAAACATGATTACTAGTATATTATTGTAATAAAGTAAGTCCCATAAGGTTCTAGGAATTGCACCTGTGGCAATTATTGATCGTCACATTGACCTTATGCAATACACCATTGCTAGGTTCATTGAGGAGATAGTGGATGTCAAGTAAGTTCTAGCCTTTAGCAATTAATGTTTAAAAAAAGTTTAAACATGGTGGTTTTTTTAGTATGTTAATTTTCTATATGAATAATATCAAAAAACTAAAATTGGATTTTTGCGACTTCTAATACTAGTATTAATGCAACGATAAACACCATATACGATGGTTTTGTTTCTTCTTTAAGAAGTAAAACTTAGATTCTTTCCAATGTAAGGAATGGGCGATCATTCCTATCATCTTCTTGCTTGGAAAGTTATAATAGGAACGTGGGAATTATTCTAATGTAGTCAACTCATAGAAAATTTTAAATGTTAAGTAGTATTGCATGACTTATATTTTCATATAGATTTCATCACCCTTATTCGGTAGTGAGTACTTTGAAACATATAAGACAATCGGATAACTAGAGAACACGTTTCTTAAAAATCTAAATGATAAACATTCTTAATTAAGATGCTTTATGTGAGTCTGATACGAAATACTAACTTAACTACCGCAAAAGTGATAAAGGCAAACTAACATAATGTATCTAGTTGTTTGTCTTAATCAAAATTAAGGAGGAAATTGCATGCCCAGTTTTCAAGTTAATAAAAAGCATTGATGGATAGTTCCTCATCTACATAGTAGAATTTTGAAATCCTAGTACATTGCTAATTAAGATTTCAAAAAAGTAGGAAAATAAATAGATCATTATTTGTTTTCACTAGTTATGTAACACTTACAATGTTGACAAATCCAGTGGGAGCATCGTGATTTATTTCTAAACAAAACATTAATGTAATGTTGTCTTGTTCAGTGGGAGCTACAAGGTTTATTATCTTGGTAGTAACCCAGATTATTTCTTGCTTAGCTTGAGATAATGTATCATTTTCCAACTATAAATCTTCATGGTTTTAAGGATAGTCGTGCACTATTTCTTATTAAACAAAATAGTTGTATATCTACTTGTAACGCTAATATCTATGAAACTATCATATTATCCACATAAACAAATGAATGTCGTGTTGATTAACTACATGTATGATGGTGTGTCATGCACAAGTGGGAGAAATCTTTATTGTGTGCATTATGTGCAAGGTACAACACATGACAAGAACAATATGATAAAAATGTTTCTCTTGACCATAAGGTAAGAAACTATATTCTACTGAGACTTATTGGTCCTATTTAAGAACATTATGTCAAGTTTGAAATTAAGACTAACTTCAAGTAAAATGTCTAGTGTTTTTGTAGGTCCAAAATAATGAAGTAATCTCGATTTAAAGACTACTTCAAGTAACATGTTTATGTGCTCTTGGAATGTCCCAAATAATGAAGTAATCTTGTTTTTAACTTGAAATTACTACTGAAGCTAAGAGTTGGCGGTCAGAATTACTTTAGTTAAATATGTTTATATTTAATGTAAATTAATAAAACATAGTCCGTTAATTGTTAAAATACTTATAATAAGTAGCGTTCAAAAAATTACTTTAGTTAAATATGTTTATGTGATGACATCAAATAGTACCTAATTTATAGCATCATTTATCCCATGATATTTGCCTATTTTGTATAATTATTGCAAAGAAGGTTACTTAATCGTTTATATTAGGATTGCGAGTAATTATAGGTGTTGGACAAAAATAGCAAGGCGCGCATTACGGGCTAAATTAAAAGATATTGGACAGATTACTATTCTGAAGGACCATACGCCGTATCCATCAAGAAGATACAGCGTATTGCACCTCCCCCCCCCCCCTCCAACTTCATGCGTTCACCAAGACTACAAAACGAATGTAAAGCTCAATACGTGTATCTTGAAAGACTCAATACGCCGTATTAAGATATGGAATTAATATAATAATTCTGGAGAGATCAAGCCTGGTCCTACTCCAAAAAACCCCCAATCGCCGTATCTACTCTTGGATATGCGTATTCAAGCGACTTACAGAACTATAAATAGGGAAAACTTTAAAAATTAGTTTTAAGGTGCTAAAATTATATTCTCGTATACATAATCCACAAAAGTTAATTTTTTAGAAGAGAAAAAGAGCAGAAGGAGGTCAGCAAAGCTTTAATTCCTGGGAGACAATAATAAAGTATTATTCTTTTACTTAAGTTAATCGATTAGCTTTTGGTATCAGTTGTTAACTGGTTAGTTTACTTGGCTCTAAATAAATTATGTCTTGTATTTATTATGACGTTTTGAAGGCTATACCTTAGAATATTAGCCATTATTTATGAAGGTTTGAATGTTTGGTATTTGTTTATCTCGATTTTTAGTTTATCTTTGGGGTGCTTGTTTATTTTCAATTTATATTGTTTTCGCAGCTTTTGTTATGGACCTATATTAACTGGATCTAGTAAAGCGGACCAAGCGGATCATAGAGTCTGGAATAGCTCTCATATAGTAATTGTATACATCTTAGAATCTAGTCCATCACAAATATTGTCTTCTAAAAGTCTGTGTCTAGGTTACGCTTTGGGGCTTAACTATTAATTGGATATTGCACAATGGTTTCATTGGAACGTGTTGACTAGCAAGTATCCTAGATAAATTCAACAATTACGTTTTGATTCCACATTAGTAGTTGGACAGTGGACTCACTAGTGTATAATTACCATTAACGCGGTAAGTGGATAGGTCTCTATGAGCTAGGGTTTAACAGATCACCCATTGCCTTAATCCCTAAGATAGATTATAATCAGCAAATAGGATGCTTTATGCAGATACTTTAATTGTGACAGAATTAATGTGTCTAGATCTTAAGAAGAAGTAACGCCTTGGTCTAAGAATGATATGCCACCTCGAGAGAAAAAATCATTGCACTAAATAAACAAACCAACTTTCTAATCGGATTAATAATGGTTAATACAGTTTTCTTATATAAGGTTCTACCGCTCTTTTATCTTCTGTTAATTAGTTTGCGTGGGTTAAAGTACCTTGAATTAATTTTAGTCACCAAACAAACTGTGACAGTCTCTCAGGCAGAAGACCCCCATTTTCCCCGTTAGAATTAGGATTAGGACTGACATAGGTTTAGAATAGAATAGAATTAACATAGATTACATAACCAAGATATTAATTAAATTGATAGATTTAACCTTGCTTCAAGTGTTCGACACCCTACTTACCACGAAACTACTACCGATCGGATATACTACCCTTTAAAGTGTTGTTTTTTATTTATTCGGCAAAATATAAATTTAAACTTGAATTAATAAAATATATACCACACAAGGACACATCATGTTTTTGGTGCCGCTGCTGGGGAGTGAAGTTGTTTAGTTCTTATTTTGTTAGTATTTTTAGTTTAGTGTAGTTTAGATTAATTTGCATATTTGTGTGTGCTTGTTTTGTGTTTTTAATTTTATGCATTGTATATTTTTTGCATATTGTGTGTTTGTGTGTTTTTCTACATTATTCAAAGTACGCTGTAAAAAAAATTTCAACCAATACGGCGTATAATTTTTTTTCAAACCAATACAACGTATACGACTCTATCATCAATACAGCGTATTAAGCTATTTGATAGTTTTCTTTCCTAGAAAATTTATTACATTTTAAAATGGACAATCCCAACATTACTATGGAAGAATACATCAGGCTTGAGGAAGAAAAAGCTTGTAGGTATGATAAGGTGTATAACTGGGAAACTGCTACGTATGGTAAGATCTGGGATAATGAAGACGTTCACGACCTCGGATCTGTTGAAACTGAATTCCCATCTATAGACGTTAACATCTAAAACAACACTCTCGTGTGAGCCCACGGTAAGTTATCTTAACAACGATGAAATTGACTTTAGAATATCATTTGACGAATTCGACGATGAAGATTGCACGATAATTTTCGACAAAAATTCATTTTCTTACAAAATAATTTCTGTCAATGATTTAAAAACAGATTCGGAAAATGATGATGATAAAGTCAATATGCCTTCAATTCCGTCACTCAAGCCTACGATCAGTTATTTTGATGATCTAGATTTCTTTAAAGATTTCGAGAATGAATTTCCAGCCATTGTTTACAATGATGCTCAAACGTCCAAATCAGATTTATTAACTGAACCGATTTTAAACCCTCAACATATCGATGAATTTAATTTGAAAGATGAAACATCATTGTCCGAATGTGATGAAGAGGAACAAAACGTTTTAAACTTTAATGATCTATTTCCTTTTAACGTAATTTATCCCGATGAATTAAAAACGGATACGGACAATGATAATGATAAAGTCGATATTGAACACTCTTCGGGGGATTTATCTGTCAAACCGTTACCTGATGTAATAAATACTGATGTTGGTGCCTATGCACATGGGTCAAATAAGCTTTTGGAAACAAGTCATGATACATCTAATAAAATTTTCAAAACTGAAACTTTTGTCAAGGGATTAAATTTTAATATCATGACTTGGAATCATCTTAACAAAGGGATGTCATTCATTTTCCTAATCAAGAATTTGTATGTGCCATTTGGCATCCCGTTCGACCCCAAATTATTTTATAAGGATGTGATTAAATTGGGGCAAGTCTAACTTAAAGACTTTTCTGTAAACAAAAGTGCTTGCCGGGAGACAACCCGGAATGTATTTTCAATTTTTATCGAGTCTGTCTTCCCAGACTGTCTATACGGCGTATCCAAACCCCATGGATACGGCGTATTGATTATCTGGACGTTATCCAGTCTTTATTTTCAGCACAGTCTATACGACGTATTCATTAAATGAATACAACGTATACAGGTATCAATACGACGTATCCTGGGGAATGGATACGGCGTATCGACTCCCTGTATAGTTTTAGGTATTTATTTCCAGTCTAACAAACGAATACACGGAGATAGAATTGCATTTGTTTTCTGAGAATTTACACAGGACCTCAAGAAAAGAAAATCAATGAATGTTGGTGGAGAATTTATAAATTCTGGAGATCTTGAAGTGTTGGAGTCTTGAAACCTCAAGAGGGCTGTTCAACACAAATACTTACTCAATAAAGCTACATGGAGAATCACTACCGAGCAAATATCAAGGGAGTTTCTCATTCTAATTCTTTTTAAATTCCCGTATTTAATGTTTTATATATACAACGAGGACGTTGTATAATTCAAGTGGGGGGATGGAATTAGAATGTTTACTTGTCCTA
>BQNB010133329.1:0-18484 GCA_026074375.1 Tanacetum coccineum
ACACTAGGCTACTATTATGGGACACATTGTGCTATAAACGAATAAATGATATAGTCAATATGTTTCATGAACATAACATAAGAACACTACACCAGATACATTCTCTTATCCTACATTGAAGAGAATGATGATGTAGGATAATTAAACCTTAACATTCTTGAATAACAAAAATCATTTGATTGATCATTGTGGGTAAAATTATTGCTATTGATGTGTGTTTTCTTTGTTTTTTAACGTGTTCTTTTTAATTTTTATGCAGATAGACTTTTCATATGATCCTGAAAGATAGACATTTGTTTAAGTTAGTTGCAATGATGGATAACTAATCAAGTGGTGCCAAAGTAGATAGCTAAGCCATGTTTGTTAAGCCTCACATTAAGCCGATTGGCGGTAACACCATAACTCATGCTTCTACAACAATGTATGTTATAGTCTTATATTCTACAACAATGTTCGTAATACTCCATTTGAATCAACTCTAACAAAGAATAATGGAACTTAAGAGGACACGTAAGAGAGAGCTACCAGAAGCTTTGACTTAACGCAAACTTTTAGCCTATGATAGCTTATTTATTATTCCATGTTTCATATTTAGTCTATGTCTTATGGGGATGTTGTGTGACGACAAACTATCATTTTTTGGTATACAGGTGTCCTAGGAAGTTATCATGTTAATCATATTATATGATAAAGTAGCTAAACTTAAAGTTTGTCAGTCTATAGATATGTGATGATTAGCTTATGAGGTCGGAGTAGGTTATGTAAATGAGATGCTAAACTAACCGGCTCAAGTGTTGCTAAAAGGTTTTATCTGCTCGTGATGGGAGTTTTTATATAAACAATAATTTTATTTTCAATCACCAATAGAAATATGTTGAACTAACCAGCTCAAGTACTGTCATTGTGAAATGTGGAGAACACGTACATTCTGTAAAAAACTATTAAGGGGAATGCTGATATTGCAACACTCACAAAGTTGCATGATACTGATTATTGAAGGTGTTTGCATTATGGAACGGTTATAAAAATAAGCTATTTGTTATGACATCGTCATATTGATGTAAATTTTATTATAAAATGTTTTTCACTACAACTAATAAATAGACTAAATATAATTTTCTAGCAATGACCTTGAGATCAAAATTTTATGGTAGTAATAATACACCTAGTCTTTAGATACCTTTCGGAAGTAATCGCGAATCCTTTCATTTTCCTTGACGAAGCCACGGTATAACTCTTAACAAGAGGATTGGAGGTCTTGGATCGAATAATTAAAAGTTTCTGCGAAGAAGAATAAAAGCATGTTCCAAGGTATTTATTTTGTGATGTGGTGGCTTCTATGGAATTTTCGTAATAAGAAGATGTTCGAGGCCAAGCCCAAATCTAAGGAGACGTTTTTTGATGAGATTATTTGTAGTTCTTATTACTGGTGTCGGTATAGATGCAATACTTTGTTTAGCTGGGACGATTGGTATAAAAACCCGTCTCTTATTTCTTTGTAATTTCTAGCTCCTTGCTAGTTTTTCTTAATAAAAGTCGCCGTTCAAAAAAAAAAAAAAAAAAAACTATCATAGGCTAAAGTTTGCGTTAAGTCAAAGCTTCTGGTAGCTATCTCTTACGTGTCCTCTTAAGTTCCATTATTCTTTGTTAGAGTTGATTCAAATGGAGTATTACGAACATTGTTGTAGAATATAAGACTATAACATACATTGTTATAGAAGCATGAGTTATGGTGTTACCGCCAATCGGCTTAATGTGAGGCTTAACAAACATGGCTTAGCTATCTACTTTGGCACCACTTGATTAGTTATCCATCATTGCAACTAACTTAAACAAATGTCTATCTTTCGGGATCATATGAAAAGTCTACCTGCATAAAGATTAAAGAGAACACGTTAAAAAACAAAGAAAACACACATCAATCGGCAATAATTTTACCCACAATGATCAATCAAATGATTTTTGTTATTCAAGAATGTTAAGGTTTAATTATCCTACATCATCATTCTCTTCAACGTAGGATAAGAGAATGTATCTGGTGTAGTGTTCTTATGTTATGTTCATGAAACATATTGACTATTACCTGGGGAGATAGAGGGGTGCTTGTATGAGCACAATGTTGTTTCGGCGCAGGGGGGGGGGGAGGGGGAGGGCGGGAGGGCGGGGCGGGTGGACGGGGGGGGGCGGGTAGGGTGGGGGGTGGGGGGGGGGTGGGGGGGTTTGGGCGGGTGGTGTTGTCTGGGGAAGGGGCGGTATTATTACATATACATCATACATCTGTCAATATATATCCGGGGTATTAATCTGTATCTGAGCGAGGGAGGGTGAGGCGGGGTATTTAAAACATTTAATACACATTTTTGGGGCCAATTTTATATTTTTTTGATAATTTTTTCTCTTTTTTTGGTACACTTTTTCCCTGCCATCTGCTGAAACGTAAATAATTGACGAGGTGTCATTTTATACACTTTTTCGGGGTTATTTAACCTCCTAAATCATGCAAATATGCCCAAAATATGTGCTTAATCGATTGTTTTTGTGTTTTTAGCACTTGGATGACATTTGGAGGAAATACATGTGACTTGGGCTTATTTGGAGAAGAAACAGACAAGATTACAACTTTACACCAAAGTCGATGAAGAAATTGCGCACAGTGGCTGGAGACGGCGTCACAATTATTGGTGAAGCCGTCAGAACATCAAAGCGACGACGTCAAGACTTTTGTGACGGCGTCAGAATTTAACCGACTTAAAGAAGCCCTAGAAGATTCTACGAAGCGACGCCGTCGCGGCCTATTTTCTATATATACAAACTCGTTTTTAGGGTTTTAAGTATGAAACTTTTGGGAGGCGAACTTCATAATTAGGGTTCGATTTTAGCAGCTTTTAAGGTCGTTTTTAGGGTGTGAAAACCCTCTTGTATCAGCCTTATACTCATGTTTTAATTAAGTGAAGTCCTTTATCTCTTAATCTTTCAATATGTCTATGTATTTTTTGATTAATTATTGTTCTTCGTTTCTCTTTAACATGCTAGGCTAGATCCATTAGTATTTACTTATGATTGCATGAAACTTAGTTTGTAGATCCTTTTAATATTGCTTCTTGTAATGGATGTGCGCGTTAGGCTTTAGGAAACTGGCTATAAAATATTACATTAGCATAGACGTCTAGGGAAATGCGATTGTGTAGAAAGGATTACATCGGTAACAGTCTTCATACTACCTTACCCATCTATGGATGATCACCTCTTAAGTGTTTTAATGCATGTAATGTACTCTTAGGGGCCTTGTAATAGTCTTCTAACTACCTTACTTGTGCGTTTCCTTAACGGAATATTACATAGACGGTGGATTCGTGTAATTCGTTCATGACCTAGGAAATACTTATACAGATCATCACAAGTGTGACAAAGCAATATAATTAGGAGAAGAAAACTAAGGAGTAATGCATAATTAAGTAAATACATTTAATTACCTATATGAGTTTCCATCAAAGTAGTTTAGATTTAATTTTAGTTGTTAGTTAATTAGCTTAAAACCAAAACCCTCTTATTGCCAGAATTTTACTTGCTTTTTAAAAAATATAAAAATACAAAAATGATCTTCTTTTAATCCCCTTAGACTTTAGTTATGTTTAGTTCGATCCTTTCCAACCTATTCCCCTAGAGAACGATAACAACCCTCGAGTCTTACCTATACTACACTACAACGGTTAGGTACACTGCCTAGGGAGTTGTAAAACCTAATTACAATGACCGCATCAAGTTTTGGAGTCACTGCTGGAGAATAGTTAGGTTTCGAATTTTATTTAGCTTAGGTCTACTCGCTTGATTCCTATCAAGTGAGATTTTAATTTATGTCAAGTAGCTTTCTTGTAGTCTATCTTTTCTTTGCGTTTAATTGTGTTTGTAAAATGTCCCACTTAATTATTCTATTCTTCATTATGGATAACGCGAATCCATTTGTACCCGTCCCACCAAACGGACTTCACGCTGGGATCACCCAAGAGCTCAATGAGCTCCGTGCAATATCAGCCATGATTGATTTTCACCTAAAAAATATTGACCATACAATGCTGCCCAATGAAATCGACATGGATTACCTTGAGTTCGAATATGGATTAATTGATACACCCCTTGTTTCTCCCTTCTTGGACTCGGATGACGAGTTAGATGACGGGGAAGTGCTTAATGAATTAGATGAGTATGGGAATGCGGGAAACTTTTACCCTTATAGGATAATTAATAGTTTTGATGGAGAGGACTTAGCATTCCCATGTATGATCGATTTAGGAAGTTCGTTGCCTACTTCGACCCCATTTTGCCAATGAAAATTATTATAGGTAGAGCCTATAACACTATAATGGTAGAAGGACTAGAAAGTACGGGAAGAAACTAGGTTGTTATTGTTAGGGATGTTTATGTGTTTGTTGGAAGTTTCACTTACATTAAGGACTTTGTGGTATTAGAGGACATAAGAGAATTTATTGTAAGTGATATGGCAGATGTGGTGACGGGAAGACCCTTTAGAGCTGTTACTCAATTAGAATACGATGCGTTAAGGGTTTAATCTCATTTAGTAGGATCTTTGATAATTACATCTTCCGGATGCCTCGCACCATACCTATGCTTAAGAACTTTAACCAGAGTAAAATCCCACCTATATTAATACTTAAACAACGAGATTTAATAAGCGGACTTAGGTATCCATATGAGAAGAATAAGTTGATGTACAAAAATAGCTTAAGTCTAGGACCCGATACCAAG
Source organism: Tanacetum coccineum (assembly GCA_026074375.1). NCBI lineage: Eukaryota > Viridiplantae > Streptophyta > Magnoliopsida > Asterales > Asteraceae > Tanacetum > Tanacetum coccineum. The sequence goes on from BQNB010133329.1 coordinate 4,765, forward strand.
TAGACGAGAACATGAAAGAATGGCTCACCCATGACATGAAGAATGCACGGAGAGCAGTAATGATGAAACTCCGAGTCTAGCTACAAGACTCTTTAAATAAACAAAAGCGCTTATTGGGAGGCAACCCAATCTTTTTATTTCTTGCATTTATTAGAATGTCATGTGAATTTATTTTTTATTGTTTTGTTTTATTATGTTTGAAATTTGTGATCATGCTTTGTTTTGTTCTTTACTTCGTCTTAATTGAAATCAGAGGTATTTTGCATCAAATAAGTGTAGGGGAAAATATCCGGTTTATAAGAACTATTTCAGACATATAAAATAAATAATTGAGATTAATTCGCATCTTGTGTGTCTTGTGTCATATGTTTGTGCTAATAATTTTTATGGTTTATGCAGTATTTTTCCAGGAAATAACTAATAAGAATTGCGTGCAGAGATTTTTCCAAGAAAACAAATTAAAAAAATTCACAGTCTCTAGAGATGGTGTCAGGATTTATCCTGACGGCGTCGCGTATCCGAAATTGTAAAAATTCAACTTTTTATTATTTTGGAAAAAATAATTTTGTATAATTTTCGGAATTTATAATTTTCATAAAACTTGCAGAAAATCGCGATTATATTAACACAATCATCCTATCTTTATTGCTTTCGTAGTGTCAAAACCATAAACACTTACGTTGTATATTATTATCCTGCCGATTTTACGCTAGGTATAGTTGTTTATTGTCTTTGTTTAGTAGGTTATATTTGATAAGAAGAAACTTTGGAGTTCTTAGGAGTTTCATGAGGATGATTCTTGGATGATGATCTAGCGAGCTTATCATTTGTTTCTTCTCCATTATTGAGCAAAACCAAGGAAGTACTAGTTTCTTTTACCTTTTTCTTTTCCCTTTATCCGTTTACTTGGGGTACTTTTAAGAACATTAGGGACAATGTTCAATTTAAGTGTAGGAGGGAAATAAGACTTAGAAATTATTCCTTCAATTGCATTTACTTTGTCCTTAAAATGATGTGTAATATACTGAAACATAGCATAGAAGGTAATCTTGACCCAAATTAAAAAAAATTATGGCACACGTCGATGAGTATTGTTAACGTCTTATGGATAGGAATTTTATTACTAGCACAAAAACCCCACCACTCTAAAAAAATAAACCTCAAAAATGTGAGGTTCACCCCTAGATCTTTAGGAATTCATGCATCCATCTTTGATGCCTAAGATAGTTTTACCTTTAGCTTGCTTGAGTTTTTTGGGTAAAGGGTTACCCCGGTAAATATATTAAAATCGAAACTGTTAAGAACAAATGGAATGTGGCTGAAGTACCACATTAACCTCAAGCTAAACAAGCTTGATAAACCCCTAAAATCTCTATCTCTTATATCTCATGCCATAAAACACTTAACATCAATAGAAACAACTAATGAACAGGACAAAAGACTCAACAAAACAAACTAACCAACAGCAGCCATAAAAGAAGATCTTCTGCCGGTTTTTGAATTAAAAAGATTAGCCGTTTCATCAAAAACATTTTCAACTTCTCCTTCCTCAACATCTTCATTCAAGGCAGCAAAAGAATTTGAAGAGGTGATATTATCTTGGTTAGAAGAGTTAATCGTATTCTTCATCAATGATGAAGAATTAGATGTATTACCTACATTAGTAACAACCTTCTTTGGTGTGCTTGTGGAAGCCTTTGGCTCATATCTAATATTTTGTTTAGTCGAAGGAGCCAACAACTGATCACCATTATTAGACTTGGATTTACCTATCTTCTTCTTCTTTTTACCCACCGTTTGGAAACCATCATTAGTCTTCTCAACTGAAGGAATAGGAATAGTAGAAATATTACCAACATTAGGAGTAATCACCTTAGAAGTATCAACAATAGGAATCAACACCTTCTTAGGACAATAGTCATGAGAATAACCAAAGATCTTACATAGGTCACAGCGAGGAGGTTTATATTCATATTCAATAGAGACAGATTCAATAGAAAACCTATCATCCTCACAAGGGATACCAATAGTAAGACTATCTTGAAGAACATCTTGAGCATTAATTTCAATCAAACATCGAGCATAGCTACTTCTACCCCATGACTCAATACACATAAAAAAGGTATAGGAATCCAACATAATATGCTTACCAATTGTAGAAGCAATAATACTTAAACCATCTTCCATAAAAGCCTGAATAGGAACATCATAAATTTTAACCTACACAGGAATACGGGTCAGTTCATCCTTACATAAACGCGTGTTCATATTCCATTTCTTCAAAATGATAGGGCTCTTACGGATCATCCATGACCCGTTCTCAAACACATCTTCCAACCCTTTAGTAGTTTTGAATTAAAAGAGAGAAACCTTTGGAGTTCATCATTAGTCTTGTTAGACCATACTTACCCCAGTTATTTCGAACAAAATATTCCACAACCGGAAAAGCAATTCGTTTACCAATAAAATAACCATACAAAGTATTAGCCAATCGAGAACTAACCGTTTCAACAATATTTCTAGGAATATGAGACAGTAATTTAAAAAAAAAATGTTTTGGGGGATTTAGGGGGGGGGGGTTTTTAAAAAATTGTTAGGGGGGGGGTTTTTAATTGGGGGGGGGGGCAGGGGGGGGGGGGTTTTTGGGGGGGGGGGGGGGGGGGGGGTGTTGTGTTGTGTTTAAAAAAAAAAAAAACTAAGCACCTTCACACAAGTTATCAGAAGATAACAGACGAAAGTTAGCCTTTGGTTTAATTTTTTTAGTTTTCAACCCTCCCGCTGCATAACCTAAGACTTGGTTTATCATTGACATCACAAGTAACCAATAGGTTCATCAAGCGAAATAGCTCATCCATACGGATTTATTTCATTAAAATGTGGATTTAGTGGGTGTATATGTCAAGTATGGAGGGTTAATGAAGGGGTCAACAATAATAGACAATCCACTACGAATATCCATAGTCTGACCAAGCCACAATTGATTATTACCTGCTTCAAGTTCTATAGTGAAATCATCAATCTCCTTGAGAGAAGAAAGGGGCACACCAAAAAACTTAGCAACATCGTCAATATTTTGAATAAGAAATTCTGATTCTGAATCCGCAATAACTTGTTCATGTTTTTGAATGCAATCCGTATCGGTTTCAACATGTGTAACATGATCAGTACCACTCGGAATAGTCTCATTACCTGGATTTGAGTTTGACATAGCATCAACACCATGAGTACTTGCATCCCTCAATGAAGCACCCTGTCTGGCTAATGAATCCATGCGCTGGGAAAAATCCCTCAACAATGCCTCAACATCAGTATTAGCCCCATGATTAGCCCTCAACAATGCCTCAACAGCACGCTTAGATCGTTGATCCATAGTCAGAATTCAAACCGAAACCCTAAAAAACCCTAAACGAATGTAACAAAATAAACGACCAGTTAACAAAAAGATCCACGTTAATCTTTATTCGAATCCCTTAGCCTGGACTAAGGAGATATTTGAAAACCAAGGACTAGCCGCCTTCCATGAATAAGATCAGTCGATATAGGAAAGAACGATTAAAGATTAAAGAAAAAACCTAAACAGCGATTGAAAATGAAAACAAAAACAAACCGACTATTGGTTAAATAAACTAATATAGCATTGATCCCAAGAACTAACTATACACACACAGTAATCAGAGAAACTAGAAGTAGACACAATTAAGAGTGGATTTAGATCAATTTAAGGCAAAGATTCGAATTTTTTTAAATGGTTTTAAGGGAGATCCGTGTAGGGTTTAAGCTTGCTTGAGTTAAGGAATGAGCAATCATATGTGTCGCGTTCATGGATTTGATCGTGGAAAGTGATTTTTGTCGCTTATCCTAGAGCATTGGTATCGCTAAAACTATATGTAAGGGTGTACCAGGTATTTCATATTAAATTCTAGAACTTGTTTTTAGAGATTCATCCAAATGAACCGCTAGTGAGATCACATCGTTGATTTATGAATTGCAAAATGATAAGAGGCACTAGGATAAATCATGTTTTAAACATGTATTTGTTATTATGGTCTTCCCGATCATATAACTATCCCGACACCTTTGCTTCGCACTCATTTTTAGTGCAAGATACCCATAGTACACTCATCCGAGCCTATCCTTTTTGTTGTTCTCTTAATTTTCTGGTGGATTCTGGATTATTAATCAAGAACATTATTTACACCAACACCAAATGTTACAGCCAAATCGCCTTAGCCTTCCTTTTATGTACTCGTTTTTAGTACATTATTGTAAAACCCAATTAATTATTTGCTTGGTAACAGTGTGTTGGCAAAGTCGATTCTTATTTATCAAAGTGTTAATACAGTTTTTGGGGACGGGAAGTGAGATTCATGTTATTAATATTTTTATGGAGAAATGGGGAAAAAAGTCAAATTATTACCCCCATACGTGCTTAATATACTCCATGTTATTTTGATCATTTCAATTCGGGTCATTAGATTAGTTTATGTTTATGAGTTCTAAAACTCAAGTGTAGGGGTATGTTTATAAGAGTAAAGTTCTTGTAAAGTAGCTTGTTAAAGTAAAAAAGCTAGGACACCATAAAAACTTGACACGTGTATATCTATTCAAAGGGAAAAATCGGAAATCGTGTTGTGTAATTTTGGTGCCATTATAGTCTGCATCTTCAACTATCATATTAAGAGGGGTTCTTTTTTCTTTTTGAATTAAATTCATCAGTTGCATGAATGATTTAGATTCATATAATATACGTTTTCGCTTTTTTCTTCCATCCTTTAAATAAAGGACAGCATCTATCGATTGCATAAATTACATCTTAATGAATCATCAGTTCATCATTGTAATCATATACTATTATTTTCATCTTAATAATCATCATCTTCAACTCTAAACAATCTAATCAGCTCGCAATAGATATTCATGCAACTAGGCTAGATTTCATAAAAAATTACTTTTCATTCTCTCTATATCTATCTTTCACTCTTTCAATCGGAAATGGTTCATCCTGTTAAAGATGAGATCCTTCATGTATCATCTTCATGTATCATCTTTAACTTTTATAATCATATAATAATTAATGCAACATCCATATGTTTTTGATGCGTCACCATTCACAAAAACCAAGCCAGAGCATCTAATATTATATATATATCATGCTCTTAAATCAATTACGTAAAGGTCAACGAATCAATCTCATCATCTTGATGCACTCAACGATCGAACCTGGTCTCGCTGCATCGCCATTGACCCTCACAAGCCTATAAATCATTACTAGTATCATCTTCTTCATCTACCATCGTCATATTTTTTGACGTTTGGCATTGGGATCATCATCATCGATCAACAACATCTCTCATGATTAAACCGACAAAAATGAAAAAAAATACAAATAACTCTAGAATCTAAATCACCATGTGCGATATGGATACAAGAATTACAAAAAAATCATCATAATTGGAAAATTCGATTTAGGCGGAGAACGATGAACGGAAAAAATATTAAAAATAAAAATCATCATCATCGATCATTGTTTGAGATTTAGCACGGAGGAAGATGATAATGGACAATGAAATAAATATAAAAGGTTATAGAGCCTACGAACTGAATTGACGTGAGATTTGGATTCATTGGTAAAAGACATTTTTGTCCCTCTCTCCATTTTTTGGCTGATAAATGAAAATAAAAATCTAGAAATTCCACCTTTAATTTTGCACCGTAAGATATGATTAGTTTGATGCATCCAATGGTCGTAAAGTTGTCCTACCTTTTTTATGTTAAAGACTGGTTTTATTTGAACACCTCACATGTTTATAAACCCAAGTCATGTATTATTATGTTTCAGCAAATTGTAGGGCAAAAGTGTACGAAAAAATTGAAAAAATAGAAAAAGAAAGAAAAAATGTACGGGTTGCCATTTTGCTTATGTTCATGTTTATATCAAGAAAATTCGATGTAAAGTTTGTATATCTTAGTCCTAGTGTGGTCGAGTCTTGGCTTATCAACTCCTACGTGTATTCTTGTATTTTAATTAACTCACCACCACCCCAAATATATCTCATCCGTTTTCGTTTCCGTTTAACTTACACCCAAACACCACAACCCTTCAAAGACCTCTTTAAAAGTAATTCCTAGGTGCTTATGCCATTGCCGTGGAGGTTTTTTATCCTTTACCAAGCTTATAGTAATTTGTATGCTATGACAGGTAATGAGTGTTAATTTTCTGTTTTATATATTGTTATAATTCATTGAAGTGTTAGGCTAAGGGTTTTTGTGTATTGTTGGAGTTGTTGATTGGTGGATTGTTTGTGATTAAAGGAGTTTGGTAGTTAACTGACTCTGTTTCAGTATTTGTTTGGTTTCCTGAATACACACCCCATATTTGGTACTATTGGGTGAATCTTGAACTGCTTCTCAAGAAGCAAGGAATCATGGTTCATAAGCTCGATAGTAGGTGTTTACCTTTGATGAGGTGTCACTTTATACACTTTTTCAGGGTCATTTAACCTCTAAAATCATGCAAATATGTCCAAAATATGTGCTTAATCATTTCTTTTTGTGTTTTTAGCATTTGGGAAGCTTTTGGAGGAAATACATGTGACTTAGACTCAATTTGGGAAGAAATGGGACAAGACTGCAACTTTACATGAAGAAGCTCAAAGATGTGCTTACAGTGCGTGGAGACGGCGTCTGAAATCCTTTCGACGCCGTCAAGACCTTTTGTGACGGCTTTAGAACGTAACCGCCTCAATGAAGCCCTAGAAGATTAGGTGAAGCGACGGCGTCAGGATTCATGCGACATCGTCGTGATCTATTTTCTATATATACAAACTCGTTTTTAGGGTTTTAGAGCGCAAATTTTGTGAGATAAACTATATACTTAGGGTTCGAGTTATAGCAGCCTTCAAGTCATTTTTAAGGTTCTTAAAACCCTTTGTACCTAACCTCCTATTACTCATGTTTTAATCAAGTGAAGTCCTTTGTCTCTTAATCTTTCAATATGTCTATGTCTTGTTTGATTAAATACCGTTCTTTGCTTCTCTTTAACATGTTAAGCTAGATATATTAGTAAATACTTATGATTGCATAAACCTTCGGTTGTAGATCCTTTTAATATTGCTTCTTGTGATGGATGTGCGCATTAGGCTCTAGAAAACTGGCTATAAAATATTACATTAGCATAGACGTCTAGGGAAACGGGACTGTGTAGAAAGGATACCATTGGTAACAGTCTTCATACTACCTTACCCCTAATATGGTTGATCCCTCTTAAGTGTTTTAATGCATGTAATGTACTCTTTGGGGCCTTGTAATAATCTTCATCCTACATTACCTGTGCGTTGCCTTAACAGAATATTACATAGACAGTGGATTCATGTAATTCATTCATGACCTAGAAAAAACTTACACAGATCATCACAAGTGTGACAAAGCAATAGGATTAGGAGAAGCAAACTAAGGAATAGTGTATGATTATGTAAATACGTTTGTTTACCCATATGAGTTCCCACCAATTTAGTTTAGATTTAATTAGTTTAAAACCAAAACCACCTCTAAAACCAGAATTTTACTTGCTTTCTATAAAATATAAAAATACAAAAATAATCTTCTTTCAATCCCTTAAATCTTAGTTAGGTTTAGTTCGAGCCTTCACATGTTATTCCCCTAGAGAACGATAACAACGCTCGAGTCCTTGATATACTACACTGCAACGATTAGGTACTCTACCTAGGGAGTTGTAAAACCTGTTGCGTTTACAACGACCGCATCAAGTTTTTGGCGCCTACTGTCGGGGAATAGTATTTATGACAACATTCTATAACATTTAACAATTTGTGTTTATGATATATAATAATTTGTAGATTAATAATTATAGAAAGACAATTACAAAATGACATTATAGTATGATCATACGATCTCGATCCTACCTTACGATCTCGATCTTGTAAAAGACGAAAACGAATCCTGGTAGATCCCCGATCTTAACAACCTTGGGTTTAAAACAAAAAACCACCTTTTTAATACTAGAATTTATTAATTGCTTCCATAAAAATTATAAAAATACAAAAAATAATCTTCTCTCAACCCTCTAGATCTTAGTTAGGTTTAGTTTGATCATTTAGACGCTATTCCCCTGGAGAATGATAACAACCCCCGAGTCCTTGCTATACTACACTGCAACGATTAGGTACTCTGCATAGGAGTTATGTAAAACTGTTTTGCGTTACACGACCTCAACAGTTTTTGGCGCCAGTTTTCCGGGAATATATAGTTCGGACCCTATCTATCTTAGGTCTACCCGCTAGAATCATTTCTAGTGAGATTTTAATTTCCTGTCAATTAGCTTTCTAGTAGTCTATCTTTTCTTTGTGTTATTTGTTTTGCAAATCTTTTTTATTGACCTCCATGGAAAACGAACATCCTAACCGTACTCTTGAAGATTACTCCAGACCTAGCCATGAGGGCTATCGAAACACCATTGAGCTCTACGATGGGAACAATGTAGGGCCGCTGCGATCCAAAACCATCCGGTTGGTGCAAAACGGATGCTCTTTCCACGGACTTCGGTCCGAGGATCCAAATCAACATCTCAAGGATTTTCTAAAACTTGTGGACTAACTTAACCTTGATGTTGCCAATAGGGAAAGGGCATGCCTGTGTTTATTTTAATTTTCCCTTCGCGATTAAGCTAGCAATTGGCTTGAACGTATTTCAGCACGATCCATCTCTACTTGGGAGGATCTTACTAATTATTTCCTTGCTCAATTCTTTCCATCAGGAAGGACTTCTAAACTTCAAAATTGACATCTTGATGTTCCAACAACACCAAGGTGAATCTCTTTCTGAAGCATGGACTCATTTCAAGGACTTACTCCAAAAATTCCCTTATCACGGCATCGATCTTTGGCTCTAAATACAAATCTTCTATGATCATGTCTCGTTTCATCTTAAGTCTGAGATTGACCGTGCTGCCGACGGCAAGCTCCGCGATAAGACCACCGAAGAATCTTGTGAAATCATAGAGAATCTTGCTGACCATGAGGGTTGGGATGATCTAAGAGACTTCGCCAAAATGGTCAAGGCGATTACCTTGCCAAAAGATCCACCAAAAACACCCGACCGGCGACTTCTTGAGCTTGAAGACCAAATTAGCTACTTGCTAAAAGGATCAAGGACAACACCTGAAACAAGCTCAACGCACGTACCTCAAGCATTCGCCAAGGTGATTTCTTCAAATCCACACTCAAAAAACTTTAACGAGCCATCGAGGCCAAATTCTTTCACTTTTCAAAAACGTGCCTACCCGGATCCCCAAAACCAAATACTTAAACATAGTTTTGAAGCCCGAGTACAAGGATACATGGCGGTGCATACTGAAAAAATAGAAAGGTTCGAAAATCCATCTTCAAGCAAAGAGATAAAATCAATGATAGGATGGCGAAGATGTTTGGGCTCCTTAAGGAACTCAAAACAAGTAGAAATCCGGAGAAGGTGCTGGTAAGAGAAGAGGCTAGACACCCCATCACTAAGCAAGTCAATTCTATTTCCCTTATTAAAATAGAGGAAGAAAAGAGCATAAAAAACAACGAGGTTGTTAATAAAAATGTAGTAGAGCCTATTAAGGAAGTTGATGAGAAGGAAGAAGTAGAAGACGAAACCAATGATGAGTCGGTTAGGAGTGTGAATGGATTACACACGGGAGAAAAAGTAAAAGAACTAGTAGAGATGCCTAGGTCACAACCTATAGGATTTTACCTTAAACATAAAATCAATCAGGAATTAGTCGAGGGTCTTGTAGGAAATCAAAGATATAACGACTCTCTGCTGGCAGTGCAATTAAGTAAGATGGAGTGTAAGGCCTACGATTTGTTACCCATAGGACCTATGCACAGCGCAATACTTAAGAAAAATATAACAAAAAAGGAGGATATGGGATGCAACTTTGTGATACCATGCAACGTCAAAGGATTAAAGTACATGGATGCCTTAGTCGACCAAGGATCCGATATGAACGTTATGCTTCTTTCCCTCTATAATAGATTGATCGACGAAGAGCTCGAAGGGACCAACATTAGATTCTCCCTAGCTAGTCATCGTATATCTACCCATTAGGAATAGCCGAGGATGTGTTGGTCAAGATAGCCGGTTTTATATACCCCGTGGATTTCGTGATTCTGGATATTAAGGAAGATAAGAAAAGACCCTTCTTCCTAGGACACCATTTTTAACAATGGCAAAGGCTGAAGATAGGTTTGACAAATGGATAAAATCCATAAAATCTGGCAAGAGTAAGGTCAACTTTCATAAGATCCCTGAATTTCTTTGTAAAATCAAGGAGGAAACCAACGATGACATAGACCCCGTAACCCCCACTAGCACCGTAAGTAAGCTTATTTTGGAATGGGAGGAAAGAATCAAACTCTACCAAGAGAAAGAAATGGAGTTTAACCAATGGAGAAGTAAGGTGTTCAACAATGGACATTCTATTCTCATGGATGAAGGACGTGAAGTAAGCAACAAAGGAGGAGTCACGTAAGGATGTGTGACTTTGAGTCTAGCTACAAGACTCATTAAATAAAGAAAAACGCTTATTAGGAGGCAACCCAATCCATTTTATTTTCTCGCATATTAGGATTTGCCCGACGAATGGGAAATCTCTAGAGATGCCGAGCTTAACCCATTTAAGGATGTCCTGGTATTTAGAAGGATGGTAGAATTCTTAGAAGTTATACCAATAAATCTTAAAGCAAATATGTGGGAGTCGAAAGATTTGATAGAGAATAGGATAAGCCACCAAAAAGAGAAGATGGAGCATGGCATGCTAAGATTAGATTGATTGATCCGGATGGAGAGGAATTCACTAAAACCTTCCAATCCATTCCCACCACTAGAAAGTTGTCCGAGAAAGAGGATCCAAGCGATATCATCGACTTGGATCATTTTCATGACTCTTAGGAGTGTGACTCCGAGTCTAGCTACAAGACTTGTAAAATAAATAAAATCGCTTTTTGGGAGGCAACCCAGTCTTTTACTTTCCTACATTTTAGGAGTGTCGTGTGTTTTAATTCTTTATCATTTGTTTTTATATATTTAAATTAGGTGATCATGCTTTGTTTTGTTTTTAACTTCATCTTAATTACAATCAAAGGTATTATGCATCGAATAAGTATAGGGGAAAATATCTAGTTTATAAGAACCATCTCAAACATATTAAATAAATTTTTTAGATTAATTCGCGTCTTGTGTCATGTTTGTTAGAGTCATATGTTTGTGCTAATAATTTTCGTGGTAACTAATAGGATTGCGTGCAGAATTTTTCCAAGAAAACGAATGTGTATTTTTCACAGTGGTCAGGATTTCTCTTGACGGCGTCGCGTCTCCAGGATTGTAAAATTCAAAATTTTATTATTTTTGAAAATTTAATTTTGTATAACTTTCATAATTTGTAATTTTCCTAAAACATTCAAAAAACCACGATTTCATCTAGCATAATCATCCTATCTTTATTGCTTTCGTAGTATTAAAACCCTAATCATATCATTGTATATTATTATCCCGCCAATTTTACGCTAGTTGTATTGTTTCTTGTCTTTTATTTGCATGTTATATTTGATGAGAAGAAGCTTTGAAGTTCTTAGGAGTTTCATGTAGACGATTCTTGGATGACGATTTAACCAGCTTATCATTTGTTTCTTCTCTATTATTGAGCAAAACCAGGGGAGTACTAGTTTCTTTTTCCTTTTTCTTTCCCTTTATTCGTTTATTCGAGTACTTTTAAGAACATTGGGGACAATCTTCAACTTAAGTGTGGGGGAATAAGCCTTAGAAACTATTCCTTTAATTGCATTTGCTATGTGTAATATACCAAAACATAGCGTAAAAGGTAATTTTGACCCAAATTTAATTTTTTTTATGGCACATACCAATGAAAACCAAGTATTAATAGCGTCTCATGGATAAGAATTGTATGACTAGCATAAAAACCCTACCAATCAAAAATTCCACCCCAAAAATGTGAGGTTCGCCCCTAGATCTTTAGGAATTCAGGTATCCATCTTTGATACCTAAGATAGGTTTACCTTTAACTTTCTCGAGTTAAGGAATGAACAATCATGTATGTCGCGTCCATGGATTTGTTCATTCATATGTGGTTTTGTCACCTTTTATGGAGCATTGGTATCGGGTTAAAATTATATGAGAGTGTACCGATAGTATATTAAATTCTAGAACTTATTTTTGTGATAAACCCCGAGACCGCAAGTAAGATCGCATTCGCGTGATTAGGATTTACTAAATGATAAGAGGCACTAGGACTAACCTTGTTTTAAACATGTATTTGTTATTATGGTCACCTCGATCATATACTATCCCCACAGCCTTGATATGCACTCATTTTTAGTGCAAGATGCCCCTAGTTCACTCCTCCGAGCCTATCCTTTTCGTAGTTCTCATAATTTTCTAGTGGATTCCGGATTATTAATGAAGAGCATTGTTTAAACCCACACCAAATGTAACACCCAAATCGCCTTAGCCTTCCTTGTATGTACTCGCTTTTAGTACATTATTTTTAAACCCAATTAATTATTTGCTTGAGTACGTGGTTGCTAAGTCGAGTCTTTTATTAGTGTATACAGTTTTAGGACGATTTGAACTCATGGTAGTATTTTATTTTATGGAGAAATGGGGAAGAAGTCAATTATTTCCCCTATACGTGCATTATACACTCACATGTTTATTGATCCTTTCAATTCAGGTTATTAAATTAGATTATGTCATTGAGTATTAAAAACTCAAGTGTAGGGGTGTATCTATAAACCCCAAGTTATGTATTATTATGTTTAAGCAAATGGCAGGGCAAAAGCGTATGAAAAAAAGAGAAATAAAAAAAATATGAAAAAGAAAAAGAAAGAAATGTACGGGCTGTCATTTTGCTTATGTTTATGTTTATATGTTAAAATAGAGTCAGAAAAGAAAATGAAAGAGTTGGATGTAAAGTTTGTATATCTTAGTCTTAGTGTGGTTGAGTCTTGGCTTAGCAACGCCTTCGCATGAATTCTTGTATATTAATTAACTCACCACCACCCAAATCCACCCAAAAGTCACCCAAATATATCCCATCCGTTTCTGTTTCCGTTTCACTTACACCCATACATCACAACCCTTTAAATATCTCTTTGATAGTAATTCTTAGGTGCTTACACCATAGCGGTGGAGGTTTGATCATTTATCAAGCTTAGAGTAATTTATATGCTATGACAGGTAATGAGTGTTGTTTTCCTGTTTTCCATATTGTTATATATCATTATACACCCGAGAGAAAGATAAATTTTAAACACTTATTATGAGGTGCTAGTATATAATTTCCATGCTTTTAATTATGAGGTCTAATAGGTTGTGCCATAAACTATCTTTGAAAAGTAAGTTAAATGCCCCTGATATTGCTATTGTCTAGGTAGAAAAGCCAATTTTTTTGAGAACAAGCAAATCCCAAGTGTAGAGGTATTTGTTGATGTGTCATTTTGTACACTTTTTTGGGGTCATTTAACCCCTTAAATCATGCAAATATGCCCAAAATACATGCTTAATCATTTCTTTTTGTGTTTTTAGCATTTGGGGAGCTTTTGGAGAAAATAAAAATGACTTGGACTCAATTTGGGAAGTAACAAGACAAGATTACAACTTTACACGAAGAAGCTCAAAGATGTGCTTACATTGCGTGCAGACG
>BQNB010133330.1:0-18484 GCA_026074375.1 Tanacetum coccineum
CTTGTAATCCTCCTTTCTCTCTCTAATCTAATATTCTCTTGTTTCTCTCTCTAAGATTTCTATCTTATTTTCTAGCATCTTGGTATAATTATTGTTGTGTAATGGATTAACTAGTGGGATAACAGAGCTAATATGAGGCCATGTAGCGCACATATGTAGTTGATATGATTCTAGATCGTGGGCACGTTCTGTCCCGTTGTTGTTAATTAGTGTCATGAATTGTTTTGGTAATTGTAGCAGCTAATTGAAAGTTTATTTTGGGATATTGTTGTATGTCGTAAACCTATGATTCTCGCTCAACTTTATGTTGACATTTTAAGCATCATTTTCAGGTAAGCTTAATGGTGCTAAGATAGAGCGTAGTGGCTAGAAGATACCGTAGGATGCTTGGAGTTTCTTTATGCTTTCTGTTTGAATAAATGCATTTGCATGAATTGTTTAGATTATGTTTTGCATGTCATTTATTGACAAGACCTCTTTCTCATTAATAAAGACACCATTAGGTTTTGGGTATTGTTATGACACTTTGTGTCTTTGCTTTAGGTTAGTTTTCATTTTAGTATTCTCTATATAGACACCATGTGTTGTGATGATATCCATTCTTGTTTACGCCTCGCGTTTCTGTCTTGGCGGTGTGTAACACTAGGGGAGGTGTGAAGAAAGCCAATAGCTAGACTTAAACAATTCATGGCATGAATTAGAGTTGAATGAAGAAAGACATGAAATGCTAGAAAGATGGAATCTATGAATGAGCTCTTTCGTCTAAGCCTAGAACTAGGAAAGAGAAGGGAATGGACTTTAAGTGAGTAAAAACTAGAAGGAGGGGACAAAGATCAGTTCTATAAGGCAAGAAAGGAAGATCAAAAGAAGGAGCAATGCAAAATAACTAAGCATGACAAGGAGAGTATAGCTAGACTTTCAAAGACAGTAGCAATGGCAAGGAGACTAATCCCGATATTCTTTCCCTAATAATTGGAGGATTCTATTGATCCAAGACCTGTATGTAGACCTTGGCCTCCCCCGCTTTTAGTTAAGGCCAGAAAGTATTATCTTACCTTTCTCTTCTACCAGTCTTTGAAGTTTCCTTTCTTTGAAAACCAATGATGAAGTTAGAATGTGGAGTACGGACTTATCATGCTTCCTAATTCCACTAGCATAAAAGAGTTTATTCAACTCCTGAGAGATTCTATAGTTCCTGAGCTTGAGAGATTCTATAGTTCCTGAGCTACCCCAATTTGATGAGAATAAGGGAAGAAGTTCTTAGCTATTCCTTTGGCCTATAATAAGAAAGGTCCATCAAGACTCAGAAATTACCCTTGATCTTTTCAATCCCTCTAGTAGAGAATTCTTAGCTTTCATCTTAGAAACTTAGCTCTCACAAAGCAAGTCATTACTTATTGTTTACACACACTTTCTATTTTACTTAGCCTACTTCTTTATCATTAGATCAATTAGGCAGGGGAAGACTATGTGTACTAAATTTCTCTTCTTTCTTCTTCTTTGAAATCCCTTGCCATTTCCCTTCTTTGATAGTACGAGCCTGTCTTTGCTTTGCATAAAAGATCCCCCTACTCTTCACACCCCTCTAGTCCTGATCTTGCTTATACATTACTTGGGAAGGCTTGGCTATCCCTTTATTAGGGGCTTTGGTTACCCTGCCTCATTCCCTTCATAAGCCAAGGACAAGATGAATCTATTGCCCTGCCTCCAAGAGAAGAAATGGCACCAATCAATTCAATAGAAGGCATTAAGCAAACAGAGCGAGAATAGAGGATATCCTTTATCCTATTGTAGCTTTCATGAAGGCTTTCATTAAAGAATCGAAAGAATCTACCCAGTCTAGGGCTGAAGGGGGGGGGGGGGGTTCTAAATGCAGAGACAAAGAAACTGAGGATAGTGGCTTTCTTCTGTAATGAATAGAATAGGCCTGAGAGCTATGAAAGGAGAGAGTTTCCTATTCCATACTTTGGTTAACCAATTCACACAGTGTTGATCCCATTTGAGTAGATCTTGAATTCCTTAGCTTGTGTAAGGTTTAGTTATGCTAGATAAATCCAACACAACTATGATAGAAACTTTGTAAAATATATCAAAGATTATGCAAAATCTAATCTTTGATCAATAAGAAGAGTATGCAATAGAACAGTAATTCTAATGAACACACAGATTAACAAACAAAGCTTTAATATATTAATATGAATACTCTAACTAGTATTAGGGTTACAAAACCTTGAAGCTATAATGATATCAAAACAAAATATATCAAACTTGTAACATCCGTGATTTAATCAGGTTAGTGATACCTTTAGGAATGGCTAAGAGTTTGTTTTGTCTGATTTCTTGTATGCTATGTGTTATATATGTGTGCTAAGTGGTTTGAATAGGTGCATTAAATCATTTTGAGTTGTATGATCTTCTCATTTTGAGTGTGTTTGTGTTTGGTGATGAGTATTCCATTTGTTCACGTATAGTGATAATGGAAAGGTAGGGCGTATTGCGTGTAATGCTACGTTAATAGTTGGATGATTTAGTGTTAAGCGTTTATGGGAAATCTATCGTGTTGGAAATAAGTGATGTGAGTGAAATTTGGATAGTTATACTAGACTTTCTAAATATAGAAATTGAAATGTGAAATGAAAAGTTATATTTAGAAAGTTTAGTAAGTAGCGGTTATGTAAAAAGGTTTACCCAAATTAGCTTAGGTTTTTATGAAAACTTAAGGTAATAAAGGTAATTAGTTAATTAATAATTAAATAAAAAAATAAAAAAATAGTAGAAAAAGGGGGTGGACGATCGGCATAAGAGTTAGGATAGGGATTAGGAGGCCTAAACTTTGTCAAACTCTAAGACTTAAGGGATAAGGATACTTAGGGTATATATACCAATAAACCTAGCTCATAATTATTTTCCCCATCCCTTTGTGCCTGCGATTTCAAGCCCCAAGAAACCCTGGGAGTGCCAAATTTTGTGTTTGGTCCAAGAACATTCAAGAATTGTTGTTTAGGTGCTAGCATTCAAGGTAAGTATGTTCATCTTAGCTAGTTTATGATATTCATGTAACATGATTTATGATGGATCTAGGGTTTATATAAAATACAGATTATATATGAACTTTAATGATGGTATAATGATTAGGGTTAGTTTAGGGTTATGATCATGCATGTTGCATGTTAGGGTTTGCGTTAGAACATGATTTAGAGTTGAGCAGATTTTAGGTCTGTGTTCAACTGAAGATATCTAGATGTTAGAAATGTGTTTTGATTTGATTCAAGTGCCTAAATTGTAGTTCAGAGAGTTTATTTTTCAAAAAGTCCAACCTTGAATGATTTTGAGTTTTGGAAGTTGGTTAAATGTTGGTTACAAGAAAAGTTGTCAAAACAGTGAATACGGGTTAGAATTAGGTCATGTTTAGGAGGGTAAAACCCTAACATAAGAGTGGAATTAGTGAGATCCAATCTACAGGGATTAGGTCCAATATGTATATAAATAAACCCTAGAAGGATAGCATCTAATTGTGTGTCTAAGTGTGGTAATTAGGGTCATATATTTTAGTGTGCAATCAGATCCGAATTGGGACAGTTTTGAAGTTGGATTTTATTTTTGATAGTTGCACATGTAATGAGAGCTTGGGAATCATAAGGTAGTTAGTAAACTCATAAATGAACTTAGGTAATTTTTTGTATAATTTATGAAGGTCAGTAAGTAAGGTTTTTAGGGTAGTAAAGATACACTAAAATTTTGCATTTTTGAATAAATTATAGTTAACTAGTGTAATGTGTTAATGAGGTGGTTAAGGTTGGGCATGGTGTCAGGGTGACCCATGATGGTTAATCAAACCCTTAGACATCCATGATATGTGTGTTAAATGGACTAGAGCTTTTAGCTTGGTCGCGTGTAACCGTGATTATTTATTTGTATAGTTGCGTGATAGTAATTTGAAGCTATGTTTTGAGCATTCAGGCGAGTTACATAGTCCTACTTTTTATTGTGTTTTAAACTTGGGATGGAAATGATGCAAGTGTTGAAAAGATTTTTAAATTCCTGTGATTATGTGTTTGTGTAAATGCATGGACTATTATATGACTGATATGCGTTATGTGCTACATGTTATGTGATGTGATATTGATGTGTGGACTAAGTTAGGAGGGTTACTTGCGGGTATCTATGGCCTGTTTAGTGGAAGGTACTATGGCGTAGTCAGGAGGGTAACTTGCGGGTATCCATGGCCTGAGCTAGAGGGAAAAGGATTTGGTAAGAGCGATTTAGGTCGTCTGGTTGGTGTCTGAGGGATCGAATGCGCATGCCTACTCAGTGTTGGTTATGAGGGATCGGATGGGTACGCCTACCCAGTATATGATTTGTTGGTCTGATATGATTAGATTGAATTGCATGTTAGCTTGTATGTTAGTTAGCATAACTGTCATGCAAAATGTGTTGTTTTATAATCATAGAAATTAGATAAATCATTTTGGAAATCGATTGGATTCGTGTGTCTGAAAACCTATGTTTCTCACCAACCATTGTGTTGATGTATAAGCATCATTTTCAGGTATTTAGCAGGATGAGGTTAAAGTTAGGAAAAGTGGCTAAATAGACGTAGGCAGCTGGCGAAGTTTAGTTATCTAGATTTCGTTATTTGTTTTGGATGATGAATGTTGTTTGTTTTGATTTGTTTGGATGTATGAATGTTTGCATGTCATGACGTTGACATGAACTGCCTTCATTTCAATGTTAGACGCCTTTTGGATTTTGTTGATGTGTTTGGGTATTTTCATGACATTGCGTGTCTATACGTTGTATTTTTATGCATGTTTTAGTTTCTCTATATAGACGCCAATGTCTTATGATGATTCTGTTTCTCGTTGCGCCTCGCATTTCCGCCTTGGCGGGGTGTACCAGATTGGTATCAGAGCCAATGGTTATAAAGAAGTAGGTGGTTGAGCCTAGACTATAACCTAGGGGTCCTTTTTGTAGATGCATTTCGAGCTAAAGTATTTGATGCTATAACTGCTATGCTTCCCCTCTATTTTTTCATAGCTTATATATCTCGGATTTTGCTAAGTTGTTATTTTAGTTATTTTGCCTATCATTATCTGATATGATATGTATTACTTTCTTTGTATTTTAGCTATGTTTTTCCTCACCCGTAAGAAGTCTCGTTAGGAAACCATTTTCCCAACTGGACTTAAGCGTTATAAGGAGCCTCTTGTGGAACCGAAGGAGATAGGATAGTTAATCGTTTGTCGGATGCACGTAATAGGGTTGGACCCGCAGAGTTGGGTGATTCTTGCGGAGGCAAAGTCAAACCTAAGTGAGGCCCAGCATAAGTTTATCCCGTCCTTTATCTCGTCATGTTGTTATTGATTATTTCTTTCGGATATTTCGTATTTTGGGAATTGTTGCGAGACTTTCGTTCCTTTATGTCGTTTCGATTTTATTTTGATATAAGTAAGTAGTTATTTGATGGAGCATCCTTTATGTGTTAAGTTGGAGTGGTTTAAGATGTGCAATGTGGTATATGTGCTTATATGTGAATTATGATTGAAATGTGTAATCTTGGAAGTAAGTACACGTGTGAAAGGAGGCACTTATAATTATGGTGGCCAATATATTTATAAAGGCATCACACACGTAGACTTGTGACCATGATTGCATTTATTTATGTTTGGTTGTAAGGTGGTAGTGTAATATGTTTTTTTTATATGTGTATTCATGATAAGGATGGTGGTATGGGTAGAGAATTATTCTCTTACCCTAATTGGAGGATATGTTAAATTGAGTTGTATAGATAGTAAGTTTCTCTTCTATCTAGTATTTGCGGATACCTAATATTATTATTATTATTATTATGGTTGCTCGTTGTTCGATTGTTTGTTCGGATCTGCTCTTTTGGATATAGGCGCGTTTCGTTAGTTCTTTCGTTGCATTGATTACTCATATGAGTATCAAAGGTTTCTTTTAAGCACTAATTGTTCCTAACATATTAGTGTGGATCATTACTCCATTTTTTATATATCCCTTGGTTTTCGTAACCCGTTGGTGACGAGTTAGTATCGATGCTTTTAGGTTTGCTCTGTTGATCGTTATTTTGGATAATACCTTACGTTTTGTTTTGGGTACGTAACGTCTTACATGAGTTTTCCTGTATGAGTTCGTTTGATTTTATTTTGAGTATATGGTTCTTGTTATTTTCTTTCGTTCTCAAACAATAGAATTATGTTAGGGTCTGTACGGTGTTTTACGATCCCTTTTGGTATTATGGTATCCTTTGTTTGAGTAACATATTTTATAATTGATGTCTAATCATAAAAACCCTCTGGAATTATTGTGTTGGTGTTTGGAGAAAACTGTGTATAAAATGATATTTGTAAAAAGATTTTTTATTAGAAAAAGCAGGTTTAAAGTGATTCATAGTGGTAAGGTACGATACACCATTAGATAACCATCTCTAGATCTTTATGACAACCAGAATGAATTTTTCAAAGATTACATTTAAGATAATTTCATTATTATTTAAAATGATTTTATACTTAAAGTGACTTTCTTAATTTAAATTGATTTTTATAAAAACATTATTTAATTGGTTCTTTCAAGTAAAGTCGATTGTTGGTATAAGAATTTTGTCTTTCGTATTTATAAGTTCTGGTGCGTAATGATTTTCGTTATGTGTTTCTTTTGTCATGGTACGCCTGTTGATTTTTTTCGTTTGCGTTTTCACTCAGTACATATATGTATCCTTTCCTTCAAAGGATTCTTATGTCATTTGATCTATGTCTATTTGCATATGTGGAATCCCCCATATGTATTCTAGCCGTGATTCGATATTCGTTCGTTATCCTATTCGATAGTTCGTAATCCTTAGAATTTGTTGATACCGTTGGGTCATGGAAGCTTTGGTGTGATTGTAGGAATGAGCTGATTGTCCAAGAATAAGGTCGTAATAGTATGTCATGAAAAGGTGGTTGAAACACCATTGGAAGGTAGTGGGATACTTAGGGTTCAAGTTTGGGTTCATGGTGAACGAACTCAAGGAGTCGTGAAAACCTTAATGAACACAAAGGTAGATGAACCGAAATTGAGTGATATTTCCATCGTACGAGATTTTATTGATGTGTTTCTGGAAGATTTGTCGATGACCACCACGACGACAAGTTGAGTTCCGCATAGATTTGGTTCATGGAGCGACGCCAGTCGCGAAGTCTCCATATCGTCTAGCACCCTCGGAAATGCAAGAATTGTCTGAACAACTTCGAGAGTTGCAAGACAAGGGTTTCATATGACCTAGTCATTTTTCGTGAGGCGCACCTGTGTTATTCGTGAAGAAGAAGGATGGTTCTTTTTGCATGTGTATTGATCATAGGGAGTTGAGCAAATTAACTGTTAAAAACCGTTATCCACTCCTTAGGCTTGATGACTTGTTTGATTAGTTACGAGGAGCGTGTCTTTTCTTAAAGATAGATTTTCGGTCAGGTTATCATCAGCTATGAGTGCATGAGGATGCCATCCAAAGACTGCATTTCAAATGAGATACGGACATTTTGAGTCTACGGTTATGCCTTTTGGGTTAAACCCATGAACGCCAGCAGATTTCTTGGACTTAGAATGAAACAGGGTTTGCAAACCGGTACTTAGGTCAGGTTTGTTAATTTGTCATATTTCAATTGAAAGTACATTCTGGCCGTACTCAAAGTCTGAAGGAGGTACTTGAAGGTCAGTTTGAAGTTAGTGGTTGGGAGTCATGGGTAGGAGAAGTGTAATTGCATCTAAAGTTTTCTAAGTGTGAGTTTTGGTTGGAAAAAGTGTATTTTCTTGGTCACGTGGTCAATAATAACATATTTACGTGGACCCAAGTAAGAGTGAGGCAGTGAGGAATTGGATGATTATTCTTAGGATTGGCAGGTTACTACCGATGTTCATCGTAAATGTTTTTTAAGATTGTTGAACCCCCTTACTTCCCTAACTGGGAGGAATCAAAAGTATGAGTAGAGCGTAGAACAAGAAGAGGCTTTTCAGACTTTGAAAAATGATTTCTGTGATACTCCGATAAAGCGAATGTAGTGGGTGATGCGTTAAGTATAAAGGAAAGAGTGAAATCAAGACGAGTAAGAGGAATGATACTGGCAACCCAAAGTTATTCGTTCAAGCAAGAGAACGTAATCGCAGAAAGGCTACATGGTTTAGATCAACAGATGGAAAGAAAAGGAGACAAGAGTTTGTACTTTATGGATCGAATTTGGGTTCTATTGGTAGGAAGTGTAATAAATGAGGCCCATGCATCAAGATACTTGGTACATCCGGGAGCGGATAAGACGTACCATAACCTTGGAGACATGTATTGGTAGCCATGTGTATAAAAAGGATATAGCTACCTATGTTATCAATTGTCAGATTTGTTTAAGAGGTGAAGGCAGCAATGTCAAAGACTTTTGGCTTGATGCAACAGTCTGAGATACTTGAGGGAAAATGAAGATAGTGTCTCACTATGGGATTTTATTCAGCTTAAATTTCGTCAAGTAATGTGTAGTGAGTATGATGTGATTTGGGTGAATGGTCGATAGACTGCCTCAAAGTTAAGCTCCATTTTCGAGCTATACAAGAAGATTTTTTCAAGTATGTGAAAGTTGGCAAGGATTTATAATTGATGAGATAATTAGCTAGGGATTGGATTCTGGGTGAACCAATCACTCAGATTGATATGGATGATTTCCGCTTCAAGCTTGGTTTTGGCAGACGCTGCAGAAAGTGTTAGAGACGCGATTGGATTTGAGTACTGCTTAGCATCCTCAAGCGGATGGACAAAGTGAACGTATGATTCAGACTTTGGAAGATATAATGAGGGCATGTGTTATCGATTTTGGTGGTAGTTATCATTTGAGCATTCGGTGTGTGCTCTCGTTTGAGCCTTTGTATAGAAGGAAATGTTAGGTGCTTGTTTCTTATGGGCAGAGATTTGAAGAGAGTAGTGTGTGACATGAGAACTTGTAGTTAGTTACCAGAAAACGAGACTAATTAAGGTAGTGTTTGGTAAAGGAAATAATCCATAGCGTGTGAGAGATCATCAAAAGAAGCTATGTTGATTAATAGGGTAAGCCGTTAGAGGTTTGAGGTGGGAGATCGTGTATTGTTAAAGGTGACGCCTTTGAAGGGCGTAGTTCGTTTTGGAAAGAAGGGTAAGTTAGCACCAGATTATTGGGACCGTTTAAGAAATCCTTGAAAGGATTGGCCTTGTAGCTTATAGGTTGAGGTTACCTGAGGAGTTGAATAGCGTGCATGACACCTTTCATGTGTCAAATCTGAAGAAGTGTCTGGCGGATGCTAATTTGCATGTGCCATTGGATGAGATCAGGGTCGACAAGACACTTCGTTTTGTCGAGGAACCTGTAGAGATTATGGATAAAGACATTAAGAAGTTAAAACGTAGGAATATAGAGCTTGTGAAAGTTAGATGGAATTTGAAACGTGGTCCTAAGTTTACTTGGGAACACGGAGACTAGATGAGGATTAAGTATCCACAGTTCTTTGTAGACCGATTTGTTGAGCCTGATAGTTAAATCTCGAGATGAGATTTCCTCAAGGAGGGGATACTGTGACATCCATGATTTAATCAGGTTAGTGATGCCTTTAGAAATAAGAGTTCATTTTGTGTGATTTCTTGTGTGTTATATGTTATATATGTGTGCTAAGTGGTTTGAATAGGTGTATGATATTATTTTGAGGTGTATGATCATCTCATTATGAGTGCGTTTGTGTTTGGTGATGAGTATTCCATTTGTTCATGTATAGTGATAATGGAAAGGAATGGCGTATTGCATGCAATGCTACGTCAATAGTTGGATGATTTTGTGTTAAGCGTTTATGGGAAATGTATCATGTTGGAAATAAGTGAAGTGAGTGAAATTTGGGTTATTTAATAGTTGGACTTTCTAAAAATAGAAATGTGAAAGGTGAAATGGAAAAGTTTTATTTGTTTAGAAAGTTTGTAAAATGTTGCATTTATGTGCTAAAAAGTTTACCCAAATTAGCTTAGGTTTTTATGAATTTAAGCTTTTATGAATTTTCTTGCATTAGGGGTATTTTGGTCATTTTACTCTTATTGAGATTTTTAGGTTTTACAGGGACGGTCGGCATAAGGGTTTAGGGTAGGTTTAGGAGACCTAAACTTTGTCAAACTCTAAGACTTAAGGGATAAGGATACTTAGGGTTATATACCAATAAACCTAGCTCATAATTATTTTCCCTATCCCTTTGTGCCCGCGATTTCAAGCCCCAAGAAACCCTAGGAGTGCCGAATTTTATGTTTGGAGAACATTCAAGAATTGTTGTTTAGGTGCTAGCATTCAAGGTAAGTATGTTCATCTTAGCTAGTTTATGATATTCATGTAACATGATTTATGATGGATCTAGGGTTTATATAAAATACAGATTATATATGAACTTTAGTGATGGTATAATGATTAGGGTTAGTTTAGGGTTATGATCATGCATGTTGCATGTTAGGGTTTGCGTTAGAACATGATTTAAAGTTGAGCAGATTGTAGGTCTGTGTTCAACTGATGATATCTAGATGTTAGAAATATGTTTTGATTTGATTGAAGAGCCTAAATTGTAGTTCAGAGACTTTATTTTTCAAAAAGTCCAGCCTTAAATGATTTTGAGTTCTAGAAGTTGGTTAAATGTTGGTAACAAGAAAAGTTGTCAAAATAGTGAATACGGGTCAAAATTAGGTCATGTTTAGGAGGGTAAAACCCTAACATAAAAGTGGAATTAGTGAGAGCCAATCTACAGGGATTAGGTCCAATATGTATATAAATAAACCCTAGAAGGATAGATTCTAATTGTGTGTCTAAGTATGGTAATTAGGGTCATACATTTTAGTGTGCAATCGAATCCGAATTGGGACAGTTTTGAAGTTAGATTTTATTTGGGATAGTTGCACATATAATGAGAGCTTGGGAATCACAAGGTAGTTAGTTTTGGGATTATTGATATGATGAGACAAAGTGAATAAAAGAATGAAACAAGATGGAAATAAGAAGGACCAAAATTGTCATCATGAAGTTCTACAAGATGTAGAAGAAAATAAAGATTTGGTCAAAATAAGATAAGTGATAACCAAAGATTTCTTACTATATATAAATATAATATAAATATATAAATATATAATAATAATCAATATTTATAATTCAATTATAGTATACGTATTCCGAAAGACTCAAAGAAATTCCTTTTGACCAAAGGAAAATCAAAAATCCCCGGGGTCGTTTCCCAACGAGGTGTGAATTGAAAATCAGATTACGTTTGTGATCACGTGATTGAATGGTTCAAGATTTGATTTGGGATTTCTATTTCTACTATTAAAATGAAAAAACGAGTAAAGAAAACTGAAAAACGAAAGCAAATAGTGAATTTAAACCTAAAAACGAGAACGGGATCCAAACCCGTTCTTTAAAAAACGAAATTGTGAAATTTTGACCCTACAAAAGCAAAATTATTTTTCCTAAGTCCTAAATGATAAAAGAAAATTTTCTAAAAAAGAATTAGATTTTTTTTGACTTTTTTATAATTTATTATGAATTAAAAACGATTTTACTGAAATTAAATGATTAAAAATACTAAACTAATTATAAAATTTCTAAAAAATGCAGAAAAGTAGTTTAAGCTATGCTGGATGCAAGAAAAATAAGAGCTTGGAAGAAACAACTTATAAATAAGCCGTAAATGAGCCCAAAAGGGCTGAATGGCTTAAAGGGTAAAAGGCCTTAAATACTAAACCTCTTGGGACTATAACGAAAAAGTCCCAAGGGCGCAGTGGTAGAGTGTGTGTTATAAACGGGTAGAGGTTAGTTGAGGTTGAGGGTTCGAGCCTTGCTCACCCTCAACTTCCCAATTTCCCCGTTTTTACTTTTTTAAACATTTCTTTTTGCAAACTTATAAAATAAGCCAAAATATTAAACTTTAAAAAAGTGACTTTTTACAAAAGCTTAAAATAAGCACAGAAAAAGACCAAATAAGCTGACAGATTGGCTTTTTGCACTAAGGACCAAAAAGAGTTAAATAGTTAAGCTATTTTAGAACCAAAAAGCTAAGCTAATAGCAAAATAAGCTAACACGGATATGCTAATATACTTAATAAGCAAATATAAGCAAAAATAAGCAAAGAAAAAGGAATTTGAAAATAAAATAAGCCAAGAAAAAGCCTTGTGAAAAGGCTGTCTTACACAGGTTGCAATTTTTTAGGTTTTCTTAAAAAGAGAAGTGTTTATTGCAGCCCAACAATTAAGCTAATAAATAAGCTTCAAAATGAAAAACAAACTAAAATAGATTGAGATTAACACCTAGTGAACTTATGCTCAAAAATTCAAACACTAAAAACAATTTTAACTAACTCAAAATTGAAAATGAAAAAGGGACTTTTTACTTGAAAACTGGCTTGACAGGTTTTGACTAAAATAAAAGTAAACCAAAAGACCTCTACACTACTGCATTGCACACTTTAAAAGGACACTAAAACACTACTTAAAAGCTTGTTTGGAAGCTTAATCAAATAAGCAATATCAACACTGTTCTGTCACCACGGATTTGAACACCACTTAAAAAAACTTAAAAACTAACTTTTAGACTTTTAAACCTTTAAAAACAGCTTAAGAACAACTTAGAATGGCTGACCAAAAGTGGCCAAGTGACCCAAATGGATTTTTAACCAAGTTTGACCCACTTTCACCCTTATGACAAACACCCCTTTAAGTTTTCTAAGTCAATTTTAAAACTGATTAATACTGATTTAAGCAAGAATTTTTGAACACAGATGGCACACAAACAATCTTAAACAACTCAAATAAAGACAAGTAAGCATAAAGGAACATAAATAAGCAATAAAAAGCAAGAAATAAGCAGTAAATAAGCAAATGCACAGTAATAAGTAAAAATTTGAAAAATGAGAAAATGGACACTTACAAAGGTCCACAGCTTTTGGCAAGACAATAAGCCCTCAAACAGCTTATAAACCTTTCCTATAGCTTCCCAAGAAGCACTAACCTAAGGGCATCCACTATGTACCTTGCTCCTTGCTCTTTGACAGATTCTTGTTTTTGTGATTTTTTTTGGATTTTGGACAGAAAAGTAAAACAAGCTTTCAAATAATTTTTGAATGACTCAAAAGCTTATACAAAGGCTTATAAACAATATTTAAAAGACAATTTAAGGTAAATGACAATAATTAAAGGAAACTTGTAAATTTCATTAACTAAAAAAAATTACAATGCAAGTATTTAAATAACCAGTAATTTAAAGGACAAGTAAATGAAAATGCAGTATTTAAAAGTGGACAAACTTTGTTAATACAAATAATGGACTTAACAAAATTTGACAAAAGACTATGAACTATACTAGCCTATATTTATACAAAAAGCTCTTCATGTCTTGGCTCTTCTTGTGCTTCTTTACTAAAAGAGAGCAATAGTATGTTTGTTGTGTGAGAGAGGTCCCAAAAATCATCTCAACCTTCCATCTTGTTTTGTGCCCAAGTCAATTGATCTTAACCCTTCATTTTCTTGTCCTGTTTATCATCCAATGAGGGTTTATGGGATTGCCAATGTGGCATTAACCCATGTGAAGTGAGGTAGAGGGGTAGGGTGATGGTTTTGTCATGGAGTTGCAGGGTGCAGGGGAGAAAGACCCTGTTTAGGCAATTTGGTAGGGAAAAGGGTTGGGAGTGTTTGTATCTGTTTTGGTATAAACAGGGGTGAAGGTTTGAGGAAATGGCAACATTGCCCCCTGAACTTGATATAAGTGTTTGCACCCATGGTCCTTGTGGTGTTATAACTTTGAGGATTTTGCAATTTTAGTCCCTGAGTTTATATGTTGTATTTGAAAATATAGTCCTTTTGGACTAATGGCAGTTAAGTGTAAAGGGTTTTGGGCTTTTGATTGGCTGGGTGATAAGTAAAAGGGTTTTGGCCCATTTCCTTTATATAAGCCTTCTAATAATACATTAATGGGCTGACCCAGCCCATTAGATGGGTTCGGGTGGGCCCATTAAGTAGTTCTTCGATTACGGCTTCGGCTTTGACTTTGACTTTTTGACTTGACATTGACTTTGACCTTTTTACGCTCTTCCATTTCGTGCTCGGTTTTGTCATTTTTGGCTTTGTTTTTCGTCCTTTTGTCGGATATCCATTTCCTGCATAATATAAGTAAAAACATACAAATACAATGTACTTTTGGTACGTTTTTGGTCATTTAAGTCCGATTTTAAAGGTTAAAGGTATGTGTATTTAGGCACATACCAAAATCCCCCATACTAAACTATTGCCGTGTCCTCACGCAATGCCATAAGTAAACACTTAAGAAAACTAAGAATCTCAATCCCCCTCGACTAATTACCTCGAAAAGTAGCTAAGTGTTCATCGAGGGGAATTTAGAAAATCCCTGTTTTTACCATTTTTAAATATATACACTTATTCCTACACATATTTTTGTATTTTTCCTTTTTCACATTTTTTATACTTTTTTTTAGCAACTAACTAACATGTTTGACTTTCGTTATTTTATAACTCTTAGGGATCATAGAACAAGAAACATTTCAATCCTAAAATGCCCCAAAAAGGATAAATTCATTGTTACCGGCTTTTCACTTATTCCAAACCAAGCTTAAAACGAAATCACCATTAAATATAAGTTAAGATGCTAACACTACTCATATTTGTAACTTGTGAACTTTTAACTCCCGACAATTATTATTATATATTAGGTGAATATGCCATTTCGAATTTCAACCATGGATCAACGTTTTACAAAATTCTATGCTTCACGTTCCACCCGAGAATAATGAGTTTGAAGGCGAGATCATCCCATGTAGCGACTTTCGTCTCGGCACATCCCAACCTTGCGGCTAAGTGACCAGGCTTTTGACACCCCACAGAGACTAGTATCGGGACTCACGGACCTTCAGTTTCAAAGACTCTTAGGTTTCCCGTATATACATAGCTTATTTAGAAAAACTTAAAATGAAATAGTCTTAGTTCGAAGGCATATTTAAATTTAAGAAAAAGAGATTTTCCCTATATTTATTAAATCACATTATTTCATACTTAACCATTAACATAACTATGATACAATTGAAATTATCGACCTTTTTGAAGGCTGCAACATCGGTTGTGAGCCGGCAAGATGTAGCAAAATTTTATCAGTCTCGGATAATTACTATGTGCCTTATTTAGAAGACTACAACATCGGTTGTGAGCCGGCAAGATGCAGTAAACTTTTATCAGCCCACAGTTTATTATTATTATTACCACATTTTCATTTTTTTTACTCATGATATAGAGAAAATTTCATTTTAGAAAATTTAAGTATAAATTTGAACTAAGACTAAAATTATTACTATCGACTACATTTTAAATTCAAAAATTGTTGATTTAAGTTTAATTTTCAAAAATAGCACGTATTATTAGTCCGGTTAGGAGCTTATGGGAGAAAAAGCCACAAACTACGCTTATGAGCTCTTAAGATTTCCAACTAATCCTTGTTTAACATCCAACTCATAATTAAGTCTATCATTTTTTGTCTTTCGCGAAGATCCGCGAATGCTTAGTCTAAAAGTTAAGGAACAAGCTAGAGCTCAACACGCTCGATCGAGTCAAAATTTATTCTTATTCTACCCAGCAGGAAAGTCAAAATTATGACAAAACACTTAATTTATTTTTGAAATTTTTGAAATTTTTTCATTTTTTTGGTGGTAAAAACAAGATTACGTGAAAACAACGACTGCAGGCACAATAAAATCAATAGATCCCCCCATACTAGAACTAAACATTGTCCTCAATGTTTTAAGAAGGGTCTCTACGTTAATCTAAAGCCATTTATTAAGTGTGCTTAAAGATAAACGTTAGTCGATAAGATTCGAATATTAGATTCCCAAAATGAAGCTGAGGATTTGAAGCTCTAGTGAACGAAGGACAAAAACCAAGAGCACGAGAGGCTTCAAAAATACGGGCAATCCTGGACATACACAATAAAACACGAAACACGGAAATGGAAGAGGCGAGTCTCCTCATAACAACAAAACACTTATTCATTACTACATAACTTAGCATACTACTACTACGATTATACTAGGATAAGCATGGGTTTCCACCCACGAAGCGCTTGTTTTAGGTCACTTAGCTTAACCCGATCCCCTATACTTGAGTTGGTCAAGGGGATAGAAATGGAGACACGGAACATCCAAAACACGGATGTCCTCTCCATAAGAGCAAGGAAAAATATCCATCGGGCTTTCAAAAATTTTAATGACTTTGAAAGCTTTAGTGTCCCGATGAGATAATTCAGGGAGAAGAGAGTTATGAACTCCTTTAGAAGTTAGAATCCCGGAGTTGAAAACTTTTTCCTCATTTTTGGATGAAAACGAGAGTAGAGTTTCGGACCCGGGAACTTCTTTGTGGAAAGGAAGTTCATAAAGAGGAGGATTAAAATCCTCAAGAATTAAAGAAGCATTAGATATCTTCTTTACATTCTTATCCGGTGTTGCAAAGTTGGCGACTTCAAAATGGTTCTCATAAATGAGTATACCTGGATTAAATACCTTGTCCTTGTTGTTGGTCGAAGATAAAGCATCAACCTCAGAAAAATCCTCATAAAAAACCAAGTCACACTCGGGAAAAGGAAGGAAATCACTTGATCCAGGAAGATCATGTTCATCAATCAAGAGTTTAGACTCATTGATTTTCTCTTCCTCGAAGTCATATGGATCATCATATGTATTATCATTAACGGTCTAAAGATCAAAAAGTTCATCATCATAATCATCCCATAATGGTGGGGATGAGTAATCAAGAGCATGTTCATCGGTAAACATCTCAGTAATGGTATCAACAAGATTATCATCAGGAGAATCAACTGAATCTTCGAGAATAGAATCCATTTCCTTGATAGGATCATGGTTAAGCAAATACTCTATTCCTAGAAGATTGGATTCGGCATCAAAGGGAAAATCATCATTTCCCAGTGGAAATGTGATATGAGCGAGTTCATCGACGAACTCCTCAAGAGAATAGTCGCTAGTCTCAGAGATCGGGAGACTAGATAAAGAAGAAGTGGTACTGCCACTTAAAGAATTATGAAAAGGAGGGAGAGGAGATGAATGATTACTATTTCCCAGTAGAAATGAATCACTTGCGAGATAAGCTTCGAATTCTTCCCAAATTAAATCACTTTCTTCTAAGAAAGTAAGTGTGGGGGAAGAAGAAGACTCAGTCATGGGTTCTAAAATCGGAGTGGGATTGCCACTAGATGGGTTGATAACTTCCGGTGAAGTTAAATCGGTATGAGAGGTGAAAGAAGAAGTGGGATTGCCACTTAGATGATTTGTTGCAAACAAATCTTCAAGAATTTCCTCATGTGAAACACTGTAGATATCAATCATGTTGATTGATTCTTTATGAGGTTGGTTTGAATAGCTTGAAGTGTCATGTCTCATATTCAAGATTAATCTTTCATCACCGTCATGGAGGATCATCTCATCTTTGTGAACGTCAATCAAAGCACGAGCGGTCCGTAAGAAAGGTCTTCCCAAGATGAGGGGGACATGAGAATCGCTTTCATAATCAACGATGACAAAATCAGTGGGGAATGTAAACTTTCCAACCGGAACAAAGTCATCTCTTGCAATTCCTTCTGGTGTACAAATTGCACGATTAGCAAGTTTAAGGGTCATTTGGGTGGAAATATGCTCGGGTAAACCTAACTTTTTCCACACCGAGAGTGGCATCAAGTTGATGCTAACACCTAGATCGGCAAGGGCTTTGCACTTGAGCTCACTAAAACCACACGAAATGAGAAATTTCCCAGGGTCACCTAGTTTTTCGGGTAACTTCTTGAGGATAACCGCTGAGCAATTTTCATTAAGGGGTGTATTTTCCAGCTCTCTAAAAGTTTCTCCTTGTTGGAAAGAAGACTTTTAAGCATTTTTTGGTATTTCGGGATTAAAACCAAAGCATCGGCAAGAGAGATATTGATGTGAAGTTATTTGAACATTTGCCAAAATTTATGAATTTGGACTTCATCTTTCTCTTGTCATTTTTCTTGGTTTATTCTTAAAGGATAAAGGATATGAGGGTGACGAGGATCCCTTTGGTGCCCCATAAAATTTCTTTGTGAAGGAGGTTTAGCTTTTTGGACAAGAGGAGGTGGGACTTTAATGGTAAACTCACCATGTTCCGGGCCTGTTAAAGTCTCCTCAACACGTTCATCCTTGTAGGAACCCGATGTACACTTCACTTCACTTCATCATAACACGAAACAAGAACAAGAAACTAGAAAAGAGAAGATAAGAGATTGTTTAGAGAGAGAGAAGAGAGAGTTGAGAGAAAAAAAGATTTTTAGATTTAGAAAATAGATATTATGAGAATTAGATATTTTCTTAGGAAAATATCTATATATATATCCCTACGACGCGTGGGATATTTAACTAGGACCCGGGCTCGGG